>JAOTRA010061774.1:0-15885 GCA_026260255.1 Pseudolaguvia tuberculata | reverse complement strand
GGAAAAGAGGAAGACCAAAGAGGAGGTTTATGGATGTGGTGAAGGAAGATATGCAGGTAGTTGGGGTAAAAGAGGCATCTGTAGCGGACAGGGTAGTGTGGAGAAGAGTGATACGCTGTGTTGACCCCTAACGGGAGCAGCCGAGAGGAGAAGAAGAAGAAGATTGTATTTTGTGTAGATTGCGTTGACCATTTTGCCTGTGACCATGAAGCTTCTTGCTTCATGCTTTGGAAAGTGTATTGTTATTTCCAAATAAATCTCTGCATATGGATTCTAAGCTCAGGTTCACTATATTTACAACCATCTCAAAGAAATAAATACTCACTGCTGCTACCACAACCACACACACTAATGAAAAGATCTGAGGATTATAATTGAATGTTCATAAATTACAAAATCAACAGAACATTTCAATATGGACTGTTTGGTCCCCATTGGTTGTAAAATTCCTCTATTCATTGAGTTACATGTTTTGTGTAAAATTTTATCACTGCTTAACTTATTAACATTCACCACAGTGAAAAAACAGCATGGATGCAGTCTGACTGTAACTGCATGGTAATTGTCATCAAAACCATGTTTTTGTCAGTGTGCACAACAATGATTTTTTTTATCTTTCACAGCTCAAGTCTTGATCCTTCAGAACACTGTCATCTCACATGCTACTTCTTTACAGATAATAACGTTTAATATTTGATCCACTAAATTGGTAAGTTCTGATATTTCTACTCCTAGTTCAGAAGCAACCTCCATGCATCCTTAATGTCCAGGAAGTTCCAATATCTTATAAAAAGTTGTAATATTTTTAAAGCTTCCTAATTTTGATTAAATCTTATGGTATGGTATGGGGTATGGGATGGTCACCTCACAACAAGAAGGTCCCGGTTTCAATTCCCAGGCCAGGGATCTTTCTGTTCTGAGTTTACATGCTCTCTCTGTGCTTGCATGGTTTTCCTACGGGTACTTCAGTTTCATCCCCCAGTCCAAAAACATGCAGATTATGTTGATTGATGATTCTAAATTTTCCATAGGATTGAATGTGTGTTAATGGTTGTTTGTCTCAGCCCTGCAATGGACTGGTGACCTGTCCAGTGTGTAGCTCTGCCTCTTGCTTATGTGAGCTTGGATAGGCACCAGCAGACCCCGGTGACCCAGAATAAGGAAATAAGCAGGTAAGAAGATGAATGAGTGAATGAATGAATGAATGAATGAACGTATGGTATGTTCACCATCCAGCTTGTTTAGTGTGCTCAGTGCAGGATCTTTTCTCCATCATTAGCAATTCTACTGTATGTGATAGGTGTGTGCTAGTTAGCACATTGTACGGAGAAGATTCTAGTGCTAGAGAAGCACATTCAGACCCTAGAGAAGGTCAGTAAGCTTAAGTAAATAAGTAGTCGTGTAGCTGATGCTCTGGATGCCGTAAGTAGACCTAGCCGGCCACCGACTTTGGCTTTAGAGCCCTTTTAGCAGAGCAAATACATGATAACTTTGCAACATAGTCGGTCAGCCAAAGCTAAGGCTAACACATTGGAGCACTCCAGTGACTCAAGTGCTGAATAAATCATCCATCCTTAGCGATGCACCTACTGGTTCTCTGATTATTGGGGATTCTATAGGCAGACATGTTAAATTAGCTAGACCATTAGGGTCTTTAGGGGCTATAGTAAAGTGCATTCCTGGAGCCAGAGCACCGTACATAATGGCTAATCTTAAGACACTAAGCCAACAGTGGTAGTGGTACGAGCCGGTGCCAATTTTGTTCACCTTCATGAGTTGGAGACTACTAAAGCTAACTTTATAGAGGTGCTAAATATGGCAAAGGAAATGTCAGATGTCATTGTATGCTCTGGCCCAATCCCAATGTGACACACCGATGTCACACCCTCCCTCTGTGATGGACACCTCCGGAATGCTGCCACTGGCTTATAAGAATTGCGCAGTGCGGATCCTCGCATCATGTCATGTGTTTTCGCCTCATGAAATGTGTTTGTGCTTCATATCTGACCTCATGTTATATCTCACTACGTCAAGTCATGTCATGTTTATGTGAGTCTAATATGAGTCTCTTGTTTTGTTCTTTTGTTTTTTTCTCCCTTATGGACAATAAAATCTATTTTGTTTCAACCGTCAATCCTGCATGTGGGTGCGATCAGTAATGTCTGGTTTCAAGTTTCCCTGTTAACCACGTTTGAAAGGTTAGTTTAGACTCGGACCTTGCTGATTCATGACAAAAGGATCCAAGCAGACTTGCACTAGCGGATTGGCGCCAGCCCCCCCCCACACATTTCTGCAGAAGTATTATGATACAAATCAATGTGTGGATTTTACACGGGAGTGTGTTTCTGGTGTTTCTGTGCCTAACAGGGAGGACGCTGGGTTGGGCATTGAACTCCTGGGACATGGATCTGCATCTCAGGGATTTTTCACTAAGCCCCCCACAATGTTCCACTTCCACACCCAGGAGGAGGCCTCCGCTTTCCTTGCTACTCCCGAGATGTGCCTGGTGGGGCCAGTGCCAAGTGAGGAGCACCACCCCGTTCTGTTCCTGTGGTGGTCAGGGAGACCCTTCCTGTCCCTGTGGTGGTTGAGTGCCTGCCTGTCCTCCTGGAGTTCGAGGAGTGCCTGCCTATCACCCTTGTTGGTCGAGGAGTGCCTGCTTGTCCCCCTGGTGGTCGAGGAGTACCTGCCTGTCCCCCTGATGGTTGAGGAGTACCTGTCTAGTTCCCTGGTGGTTGAGGAGTGCCTGTCTGTACCCCTGGTTGTCGAGGAAACTCAGTAAGATCCCGTGGAGGCCCGCGGACCTCGTTCTGTTCCTGTGGAGGCCTGTGGGCCTGGTTCTGACCCTGTAGAGGCTTGGGGGCCTCATTCTGATCCTGTTCGTCTTGAACTATGGATAGTTCATGGACCCTTCGCTCTATCTGTGTGCAACAGAGTCTTCTTCCTTTTTTTTAAGTTGCCAGTTTGTACTGTGTCTAGAGTTTGGTTAGTTATATTATTGCTTCAGTTACTCTTTTGTGTACCTGTATTGTTTTATTATTTTACTAGTTCAGGTTATTTCCATCAGCTCTTGTTTTTATCTAGTCATATTTTGATTATTCCCTGTGTATCTTTCTGTCTTTCTGCTCCCTGTCTCTCCTCGTCCCTCTCCTGTTCTCTGTTCTTGCCCCATCTCTCTCTTCATCCATTGCCCAGCCTCTCTCCTCATCCTCTACCCTGTCTCTCTTCTTGTCCCTCACCCTGTCTCGGTCCTCGCTCCTTGCCCTCATCCTGAGTCAGTTCTTGTCCCATTCCATCTCTCTCCCCATCCCTCGCACTGTCTTCCTCCTTGTCCCTCGCCCTGTCTCCTTCCACATCCCTCTCTCTGACTCAGTTCTCATCCCTGTCTCGCCCCTCACCCTGTCATCCTCCTTGTCCTACACCCTGAAGAGATTAGTTTATCCTCTTTTTGTGTAACTTGTTTTAATTGTGTTATTCTTTATGATTATGTGAGATTGTGTACGTGTTCTCTTCTTTGTGTTACGCATCTGTATTTTGCACAACTCAGCATATTTCCATTTCGCACACACATAGTCAGAACCAAATATCCGGTCCTTAAAAGGTTATTTGTAAAACATGCTCGGGGTGTTGGGTTACTATCTGTTATCTGTAGATACAGGTTTGGAGGTGGGTTTCCTGTCAGTTATTCTCAGACGGCGTTGGTCAACTGCTTTGTTCTGAGTTCCTCTTTTTCTCTCTATATATAGACTCCTTTGTACTTTGGTGATCTCTGCATGAATAAACTCTCATGACGAAGTTCTTGTGGTTGCTTCATGCTTGATCTCCCCGAGCACTAGTATTTCCTGATTTGTGATCAAGACACCGGCAAGAGGCGAGGTGAACAGAGCAGTACAGCCGCCATAATTCTTACAGTTTCTTGGTGACCCCGACGTGATAATCCTGATCAGGTAAGATTTTTATTTTTCTGATACGTACTTCCTGATCAGTAGACAAAACAAATAAATTTGATAAAAAAGAAGAAACCACTCTATGCGTCTGTTGTCACTTTACTGACACTGGAGTGCGTTCAAAAACTAAAACCCAAAAAAAGAAAACCAAACCTGACTCAGATGACTCTGATTCTAGTTCAGACTCAGACACTGACGACGATTACTCGAACACAGACGATGTCGGACCCGACACTGGATCGGTCCGGAACTTTAATACCCCATATTAATAATCAGGCTCTTGTCTGGGTAGCCAGTCCACGGGCCGTTTCTGTTCAACCTCTGTCACCAACGGCCCTTAAAGATTTAATTAATTTTTTGCCTTCCTCAGACAAACCTGTAAACTTTGTAGACATGTTGATTAAATCCTCCAGCCATTGTCGACTTACTGGCGGTGATTAACTCTTCATTCTCCAGTGCAAATTGGGGGACTCATACGATATACGATGAGGAGGAGTTAATAACAAACGTGTCTGCATCCTGATAGTGATGATGCTTCCAATGAACAGATTAAAGAAGAGGCTGGGAACGGGAAAAAATGTATGCGGGTCATCACCAAATATTTTTGGAAAGACAAACCGGACACCCTGGCTGTCCTCAGGAACCAATTAACTAAATATTTGTTATCCCTGAAACATGCTAACTGAGATCTCTCCCAGGTCACTAACTGTAAACAGGAAAAAAAGGAACCGGTGCCCCACTTTTTTGTGTGGTTCATGGTGGCTTGCACGTGTCTAGGAGGTATGTAGTTACCCAAGGATGATCCCGCCCCGATATTTCTCTCCACTTTCATGTTCAATTGCCGCCCAGAGGTCCAGGAGGTGCTGAAACATCACCTGTGCAACCGAAATAACATGAGCCCAAGAAAGGCTGGCGAAAAGATCCGGACGCTGGCAGGAGATGGTATGTTTGACGTAAGTAGCCAAGCTTGTTTAATAGAAGAAGGGTAAAACAGGTTCTAATAATAACCAGGTGGTAGAAATCCAGGTGTATGTCACTACTGTCAGAAGCCTGGTGACTGGGTTCATGAATGTCATAAAAAAAATTTGGATGGGATTCAGGGTCAAGTTGACCTGCTTGTTCAGTGCATACAGCCCAACCATTGTACCGAGACTAGGGCTGCCCACAGAGTGTGAACCCCCATACTGCCTCTCTGCTACACTTATCTTTTGAGTCATCTTCTTTATCCTCACTTCCCCTCCTGGAACTGAGGGTGCAGGGCACAGCGTTTTCCTTCGTGGTGGATACAGGGGCTACTTGTTCCTCACTTGGGAGCGAGTATGAGGGGCCAGTGGTTGTTTATACAGCTAGCTCTGTTGTTGATGGTGTTCCATTTTCATCTAGGTACACACCTTCACTTCCAGTCAAATATGTTGATGACCCAAACCTTAATTTCTTCCACTCATTTATATATATGCCCACGAGCCATTTAATTTGTTGGGGAGAGCTCTCGTGTCTGTTCTAAATTTGTGTACTGTTTTTGATGGCTCTAAAATGATTGTGTCCACACTAGATGATGCATCTCCTGATTGTGTTTCTCTGATGTGTGCACCCTGTCCTAATAACGTTGCTGCCCTGAGTCTTTCCACAGGACCCACAAACTTACCTGAATCTTTTTTTAGTCTGTCACCCCATTTGGGGGCTGAACACAAGGATGAGGCAGGTCTGTTACAATGTACACCGTATGAGGCACAGATTAAAACTTTGACACCTGTTTTCATCAAACATTATCTACTCTCTGCAGAAAAGACCAGATTTTAAATTCTTTACTGAAACAAGGCATTGTACGTGAGTGTCACAGTCCTTACAATACACCTTTTAATCCTGTCCCGAAACCTGGTGGACAGTAAAGATTTACATAGGATCTGCGGAGAATCAATAAATTAATTGTTCCAGTCACACCAATTGTTCCTTATGTTAACTCAGTGATGTCTTCTATACCTAATACACACACTCACTATTCTGTGATTGATCTGTGTTCTGCTTTCTTTAGTGTTCCAGTTGAACCTAATACTCAGCCTCGGTTTACCTTCACACATCGGGGCCGCCAGTCCACATGGACTAGATTACCCCAGGGGTTCATTGATTCCTCTATGGTAAGACAGGGGCTCAAGAAACTAACTCTTCCCGAAGGTTTCTGTGTATTGCAGTATGCCGATGACCTACTCGTCTCCTAGTGTGACCAATCAACTTGCAGTTCTGCTACCCTGAGGCGTACCTGCTACCTACTGGCCAAAAAGGGCTTTAAAGTATCCAGGTCAAAACTACAACTATGTCGTGAGCAGGTGCAGTATCTCGGCTACGAACTTTCCCAAGGGACACACCGATTGATGAAGCAGAGAGTACAAATTATTTTGGACACTGCCAGACCAGGTACCAAACACAGTCTGATGGCTTTCCTAGGTCTCATCAATTATTGTCGGCAGTGGATACCGTAATGTTCCTTCTATGACAAGCAGCTGAGAGCTGCCATCTCACACACAGATCCAATGACACGCACATCACATGGACTCCAGACATGATTGTGATGAATGACTATCTCAAACGCGCTATATGTGCTGCACCTGCGCTTGGCTTACCGGACTATGCTAATCCATTTCACCTCTTTGTAGTGTCACATGGTGGGACGGCGGCTTCTGTATTGGTCCAGGACCATGGGGGGGTTACACCCCTGCGCGTACCTGCCTAAAATCCTTGATTCGGTGGCACATGGTTGCCTGCATGTCTCCGAGCGATAGCTGCATGTGCAATGATGGTGACAGACGCTGAAAAAATTGTACTTTCATCCTCTTATCCTATACTCACCACACCAAGTATAACAAGTATTTGCCCATATGTCTTCCCAGCAAAGATAAGGTTACAAAACTATTCTTTTGTCAACCGAGAACCTAAGTATTAAATCTACTTCCTCTCTCTCTACTATAGCTGATGCACTTTCTAAATTTTTACAGACCCAGGATGACACACTCCAGGACGACGTCACTCATGAATGCCTCTCTGAAATTACTCACTGTACCAGCAACCGACCCGACTTGTCTTCCACACCACTTATATCTGGTAGGGCTATTTTTGTTGATGGCTCTTGCTCTAAATGTAATGAACTTCCTAGATGCGGATCCATAATGCAGTTACTCTTTTATTTAAATAAGGTAAAACATAAACACAAACCAAAAGTAAACACAGGTAAACGCAAACTGCCGAAACGAAACCCAACTAGGAACCGCGTTGTAATATCTTAAACAAAACTTTAATTTCCCCAACGGGAACAACAGTACTTAACCAAAGAAGAAATTGCACGGAAGTCCAAACGCGGCAGCTCTCATAGAGGCGGAAGTCCATACAGCAAAACACAATAACGCACGTGCATGCCCTCCCTTCCTGAATATCTCTGCTGTTTCTTTTTCTCCTTTAAAGAGTGCTATCCTTCCTGGAATTGACTTACACCAAATTCAACTCTCTGCTACCGACTCTGACAGGCAATTCTGGGATGCAGAGGGGGCGATTGACTTTTCTTGCCGGCTTGCGTGTCCTGCCCGATGGTTGCCTTTGTCTGCCTGCCCATTGCCTGCCATTTCAAGAAGGGTAAAAGAAATGATATCACAATCGTTTTGTATAGAGAAATCAACTGTTAGGATGATCAGTATTCTCGATTCATGTCTGATGTGTGCGAAACAATCCATCTGTGCGAAACAATCCAACAACACATCGCGTTCAGGAATGGAAATTGATTTCACACATCTGCCCAAGAGGGACCCATATCGTTACTTACTTGTAATGGTCGATACATTTTCTAAATTGGTTGAAGTCTTCCCGTGCGCTAAGGAAAATGCAAGGACCCTTGTACGTATCATGTGTAAGGAAATCGTTCCCAGGTATGGGGTACCCAAAGGTACTGACTCAGACTTTTACCTTTAAGGTAACTCAGCTATTGTGTAAAGAACTTCGCATTAACTGTCATTTTTATATTCCCTTTCATCCACAATCGTCTGGAATTGTGGAAAGGGCAAACCGTACAATCAAAGGTAAGCTACATAAAGCAATACAGACCCTCGCTACCAAATATTGGCCGAGCATCCTTCCTATAGTATTGGCTGATATGAGAATGATGCCACAGACAGGTTTAAATAACCTATCTCCATATGAAATTGTCATGGGAAGGCCGTTTCCGGTGCCATGGCATAGGGGACTTCAGGCTGTGGGGACAGGTGTCCTCCAAGTACATCTCTCCGAATACTCTGCAGGTTTGATAACACAATTGAACAAATTCTGGGAGCTAACTAATCAGCCAGGGCCTCCTATCCCGGAGGAACAAACACACCCATTCAAAGTAGGTTCCAAAGTCCTAGTAAAATTATTGAGAAAGGCAGGAGAGGACAATTTTGACCAACCTCTCTATAGTGAACCAGCAGAAGTAGTCACTGTGACTAGAACTGCTGTATTGCTGAAGGAGTGTCCCAAGTAACTAGACTAACCTATGAACTTGTGATTATTGTGAATTCTTTAATCCGTCCCTAGGGTAGCTCTAGCTGACGTCCTACTTACAGGGATCCTCTCTTGCAGTGCCAACTGGCCTTCTGTAGCCACCGTAGGCAAAAGAGGGGATGGTTGGTGCCCTACCCTGATCATTAGAGCTTCAGTATCACCAACAGATAAAATACACCTCATCTGATGCCATACACTCCAACTGTAGTGTGGTTCTGTCAAATTTTCGGACACCCCCCTCACTGTCAGGACTGTGGGAATAGATTAGGAGGAGAGTGGACCCCGTTGAGCCACAAACAAAAAAATTCCACTCATGATCCTCATCACCGTCCTTACGTTTGAACAAATAATCTGATGGGGGTTGGGGTTTCTTACATTCTTTTTTCAGGGCTTTCACTCCTTAGTTAACCATGATTTTACCTATAATTCCCTGTATTCTGTTACTGTTTCTCTTTGGTCTATGTCTGTTCAGATGTTTACTGGATAGCATGTATGCCATGGTGCAAACTTTCTCTTCGGCTCCTTGTTACATGACAATTCACCCTTGAGATCCTGACTACAATCAACTGGACCGGAGCAAAATCTATACTAATCTGTAGAAATATTAATTTTGATTGCTTATAATAGAGGTTTTCTTTATCCTGCATTATTATTTAGGATAAAAGAGGGTATTGAAGAGATTAGTTTATCCTCTTTTTGTGTAACTTGTATTAATTGTTTGTTATTCTTTATGATTATGTGAGATTGTGTACATGTGTTCTCTTCTTTGTGTTACGCTTCTGTAGCACAACTTTTTGCACAACTCAGCACATTTCCATTTTGCACACACATGGTCAGAACCAAATATCCGGTCCTTAAAAGGTTATCTGTAAAACATGCTCAGGGGTGTTGGGTTCCTGTCTGTTATCTGTAGATAAAAGATCGGGGGTGGATTTCCTGTCAATTATTCTTAGACGGCAATAGTCAGCTGCTTTGTTCTGAGTTGCTCCTTTTCTATATATATACTGGACTCCTTTGTATGTTACTTTGGTGATCTCTGCATGCATAAACTCTCAAGACAAAGTTCCTGTGGTTGCTTCATGCTTCATCTCCCTGAGCGCTCGTATTTCCTGATTTCTGATCGAGACTCCAGAGACAGCGGCAAGCGAGAGGCAAGGTGAACAGAGCAGTGCAGCCACCATAATACTTACACACCCTGTCTCTCTCCTCGTCCCTCTTCCTCACCCTGTGTCTCTTCTCATCCACCTCTCGATAAGGGTTCTCGTCCCAGTCTCGGCAGTCATCCCGGTCCCTCGCCCTGTCTCTTTCCTTGTCCTTCTCTTCGTCTCGGTTCTCGTCTCTGTCTCAGTTCTTGCCCATCTCCCTTGCTTTGTCTTGGTTCTCGCCCCTCTCCCTTGCTCTGTACTCAGCTCGACCAGATGCGGAACATCAGTTAGATAAACTTGAATTATGATTTAATGACATTAGAAATTAGCAATAATTTAATTTTGTGTTAATGACATTAGAAACTTCCTGCTGCTAAATCCAGAAAAAAAGAGGTTCTTTTACTAGGACCGCAGTTAGCCAGAGATTAGTTTTCTGATCTACCTTTAACATTAGATGGTCAGTCTTTAGCATCAAATGCAACAGTCAAAAACGTGGTTGTGATCTTAGATTCTAATCTTTCATTTAATGCCCATATAGATAATATTACTAAAATAGCATTCTTTCACCTTAGGAATATCACTAAAATTAGTAATATTCTGCAACTAAATGATGCAGAAAAACTAGTCCATGGCTTCATCACGTCCAGGCTGGATTATTGTAACGCTCTGCTTTCTGGATATCCAGTAAAACTTAAAAATAAACTTTAGTTACTTCAGAACGCAGCAGCAAGAGTCCTTACTAGGATCAAGCTGCAAACATATCACCCATTGTAAGGACTATGACTCCGGAGGACCGCCTGCAGAGGGCGCCCTCATCCGAATTCTAGGAAACTACTTCCTGGTTGAGCAAATTGGGCGTGGGCTTCCTATATAAGCAGGTGGCCTCCTGGAGCACTTTGCGAAGTATTGTTGCCCTAGGCCGTACCGAGCACTGTGTTACTAGATTTATTGGATTTACCTTTTGGATTATTGACTTCTGGATTTTGGACTCTGACTATTCTCTTTGGACACTGTTTTGGATTTGTTTGCCTATTTCCCCTTTCCCAATAAACATACTAAAGCGATCTTCTGCGTTATGGATTCATCTACTCATTCACAGACAGCACGGTTACACCCATGTTTTATCCACGCTGCATTGGCTCCCGGTGATATTCCGTATAGATTTTAAAATACTACATTTAATGTATAAAGCACTAAATGGTTTCGCACCGCAATTCCTTAGTGAGCTAGTGCTGCCCTTTGTTTCACCATGCCCACTTCGTTCAAAGGATATCTGTCAGTGCCAAATGTGAATAAAGTTACAGCAGGGGCAGAGCTTTTTCATATCATGCCCCAAAGTTATGAAAAAGTCTAATAGTTTATGTGTGAGAATCAGGCATATTCTCAATATTTAAGTCTAGATTAAAGACCCATTATTTAGTCAGCCATTTCAGTGTTAGTCTTCTTTAGACAAAGGAGGACCCATAGATATTGAGTATTATGCTAATCTGATGCTGTTTGGGTCAGATCACCGAAATACTCATAGATATTGAGTATTATGGTGATCTGATGCTGTTTGCCTACTGTCTTCCACACTCTCACCGATCACTAAGTTGTCTTTGATGGTGGTTTGGTTGCCTTACATATCAGGAATCCTTCATGTCTGTGCTTCCATTTGCTTCTCCTTTAGGCTGTGTTAGTAAGTTTGGCCGGCGATCTTTCCTTTGTTTAAGTCACGTGGAAATGTGTTCCCTGTTGAGTCTGGTTTCTCACTGGGTTTCTTCGTAATCACACTCCAGGGAGTTTTTACTTGCCACTGTCGCCCCGGCTTGCTCATCAGGGACAAACTCATCATTCATCTATTTATCATTCATTATATAAAAGCAATGCCTTGTAAAAAGTGCTATACAAATAAAATTGAATTGAATTAAATTGACCATGCAAAAAGATTGGAAATCAGGAAGGGGGCCTGACACTTTTTCACACCACTGTATATGAATTTATTAACTCAGTATTTAGGCCTTACCACAGCACTGAGACAACACTTACTAAGGAATTAAATGATCTACTATTGCCCTATGCAGGGCTGCATCTTTTGACTCAATCTTCTTGACTTTACAGAATTTATTAGGTGTAAAAGGGATGGCCCTTTTGGCAGCTCAGGTCCTATTTAACAGACTGCTATCAATTTGTAGATTTAAATGGTGACCATTCCATGTGTACCTGCCTTAATTATGTTATTTTCCAGGCCTTCTTGTTGCCTCCACCTCACCCCATCTACTGTCTAGAGATGACCTCCTGAGAAGACTGCTGTATCCACCACTTCACCGGGCCCTCAGCCAGGTCAGAACCACCTGCCATTCACAGGAAGGTTGCAACACTATTTGACCATCAGAATACTAACTACCCTTGTATGGCTTCAAAGTGTTCTTGACATGAGACGGCATGATCTGGCATCCAGATCTCTGGAATCTTGAAGTGGTGTGTGTTTGTTGAATGTTCTACCTTCTGTAGTGAGGACCCTCAGAGATCGTGGTCAGGTTTCTCAAAGACTGCAAAAGGTTGTGTCATCTGGCACCATGATTTCTCCTCTCTTGAGACCTCTCTTTGGTTGAGAGTGCCTAGATTATGGTCTGGCAGACTCTCACACCATCTGATGACATGAGGGATACTTGCTTCAGATACCTACTGCTTTCTTCAGGAATCAGGTGATGACCTTACTAGCTTACATGCCTTTGTTGTGTCCGGTACGTGCTCTCTGGGTGTACCTGGGTGTAGAACACACTCAGAGTTTCAAATGCTCTGACCAGCGCTTTGTTTGCTATGTCTCCAAACAGAAGATCTCCCACTGATTAGAAGCAATCCTCTAGGTATGCTAAACCAGGGTCTTTTCCTTCCCGAAAAGAGCAAACTTGGTGATGGTGAGGCTTGAACGCATGTCTTTCCAGTCTCCTGATCTACAACTATCTGCCTTAATCATTTGCAATCAAAACAAATTACTCAGTTACAGTAGCGAGAGTAAATGTAATTTGTTACTTTCCAGCACTGGTGATATACAGTATAACAAAAAACAAAACTTTGACATTTGATTGATAGTGCCATACATGCATTGACTTCAGATTTTACACAAGCATGCATAAAACATTTCATTGAATTTACATTTCCTTTAGTGTTAACACTAGTACCAACAATTCTGTACCTAAATGCAAAAAATACTTTTAATACTAAGAAGACACTACTTCCATTAAAAATGTTCTCAAAGGAGAACAACACACAGGTTTACTCATAGCATTTCAGCAAGCCTTTTATCCTGGTTGTGGCCCATCCTATAAACAGAATAAGATGAGAAAATTCACTTTTACTATTGCTTAATGCTGTAACTTCATACTCACATGCAATTCCATAGATAACTTCAGCCTCATAACTTATAGCCTGAGCTGATATCTAAACAGGGGAACCAAAAAGCTATGTAAAATGACCTCTTGCACCACTCAGGTTATTTGCATAACTTGAAATAACCCCTTCAGGACAAATATGTGCAACTTTCAAGTAGAAGATCCAAGACACTAGTTTAAATCTGTTTGAATTAGCAGAATAACTTTCACAGGATTTTACAAACATTGTCACTTGTAAGGATGTATGAAATACAATAAGGAACAGTAGGCTATGTGATTATGGACAGTCCTGTAAAGATTCCAACCAAGTATGACACAAAGGACAGGGGTATCATGTTGCAGGAAACAGTACTGGAAGTATGCACCAAACATGGTGTAGGAAACATGGACTTTCATTCATTCATCTTCGAACCTTCTTATTCCCTAATTCAGGGTCATGGGTGTCTGCTGGAGCCTATCACAGTGCACATAGACCAAAAGGCAGGGATACACTTTGGACAAACCGCCTGTCCATTGCAAGGCCACTCTTAGACAAACAACCACACACACTCAGACTAACCTACTATGGGCAATTTAGAATCAATAACATACTTTGTTTTTTCAACTTGTGTGATCCCAAATGGTCCTTCTGAATTCGCAAGTAATTAGGAGATTAGTGTAAATACATACAATTAAAGTGTAGTTTTAAATGATATCTATATCATCCATAGGCTTTCAATGAAAGCCATTGGACTTCCCAATTATTTGTTTAACTAAGGCTTTTAGTTCAATTCTGTAGCCTACACAATCATGATGAAGACTGACACATTGCACAAGGAGAACAAGACACAAAGATCATGGCAAAAGCTTGCTGTTTACAAAGCTCTGTGTCTAAGCACATTAATAGAGAGACGAAAGGAAGGAAAATATGTGGTAGAAAAAGTATACAAGCAATTTGGATAACCGCACCCTGGAAAGAATTGTGAAATAAAGCCCATTTAAAAATGTTGGGAAGATTCACCAAGAATGGACTGCAGTTGGAGTAAGTGCTTCAAGAACAACTACGGACTACATGTGTGAAGAACTGATCTCAACCCCGCCCCCTTTGTTTAGGGTCATCGTCCTGGATTTGGGTGCCATTATTTAAGGAGACGTGCTAGTGTGTGAATCATTAAGGATTACTAAATGCTGACCATGTTCAGATAAGTGTCATTCATGTGTTTGTGTTGCTACTTCTAATGTTTATAGTGCCTGGTGTCTGGTTTCCATTCCAGATTGTCTTGTGTTTATGTTTGGTTTCGTTTTCTCCTTCCTAACGTTACAGCATGTGGGCATGACAAGAGTTTCTGCTTTTGCATTCCCTGTCCAGCCACTCTTATACAACAAGAAAAAAAATACCAGATGGGGGATGTTTTGAAACATTTTTGAACATTGAAAAGAAAGAATAGAAAGTATTCAACAGAGGTAGGGATATTTAGATCCCTGCATGTCAACCAAAGAGATGAGTTGACTCAGATTACTGTACATACCATTTTCATAAAGGCGCTTGATTGGTTTCCGGTGTGACATCGACCAATAAGAGTACAAGCGGATTACATTTTTAAAACATTCTTGAACAGTACCCGCATAGACAAAAATTCCTAGGGGCAAATATTACTATATATATATATATATATATATTGTTATATATATATATATATACTGTTGCAATCCATTGAAGATGTCTTGTTGAACTCGCCGTTTATGTGCATTAACTCTGGCTAATCTATAGGAGGTTGATTGACCAAAATCATAACCAGTGTTTTGTAACTGACTTACTCAGAGTCAGCAAGGTTGGGGTTATTCCAAGAGTTCAGGGTTAATATCAGGGTAGGTTAACCTTGCTTCCTAGAATACCGGTTGGTCTTGTTATGTTTAAGTTGTCTTGTCTGATTCTTGTGTTTTGTTTGTTTTGGTTCAAATTAGCTATGTTAGCTAGCTAGGCTCCACTGTCAGCTATGTAAAGTTTGGGTTCTAAAGACCCAATGCTTGCAATGACTGGATTCGTTACAGTGTCTGTGGTTTAATATCCAGATATATACTTGTCTCCACAAATCTCTTACAATGCTCAAAAAATATTTTAGATGTTTCTCCCACAGTATTTTTTGCAACATGTTTTTCTATTTTTGTCAAATATTCTTTAATAACATAAGTAAATGTCTTTGCTTTAAAAATAATCAATATCATATAATCATATAAACTCCTCTATACTAATGAATGCTAATATACATTTTCATAATACTAATAATATTCTTTGTCATGTGTTTCCTGTTTTGAAACCCTGTTCTTGCGTCTTGTCTTGATTGGCTGTTTTAATGATGGCATATGAAGAGTATAAGCCCATCATAACTAAAAAAAGTAATACAGCTGCATCAGCAAACCGGGGCCCCACCCTGGAGCCAGGCCTGGGGTTGGGGCTCAAATGCGCCTGGTGGCCGGGTCTTATCCCACGGGGCCCGGCCGGGCTCAGCCCGAAGGAGTGACGTAGGGCCGACCTCCTATGGACTCACCAACTGCAGGAGGGACCGTCAGGGGCCGGTGCATTGTGGATTGGGTGGCGGTCGAAGACAGCATCCTTGGCGACCCAATCCCCGGACATGGAATTCGGCTCTAGGGACATGGAATGTTACCTCTCTGGGAGGGAAAGAGCCTGAGCTTGTGCGGAAGGTAGAAAGGTACCAACTGGATATAGTTGGGCTTTCCACACACAGTTTGGGCTCTGGAACCCAACCTCTTGAGAGAGGCTGGACTCTCCACTAATCTGGAGTTGCCCACGGTGAGCGGCGGCGGGCTGGTGTGGGCGAGCCCCCCAGCTTAGCCGGCATGTGTTGGAGTTCACCCCAGTGAACGAGAGGGTTGCTTCCCTGCGCCTTCGGGTTG
>JAOTRA010061764.1:0-15886 GCA_026260255.1 Pseudolaguvia tuberculata | reverse complement strand
TCTCTCTCTCTCTCTCTCTCTCTCTCTCTCTCTCTCTCTCTCTCTCTCTCTCTCTCTCTCTCTCTCTCTCAGCTATGTGTACTATATTGCAGCTGTGTGAGCGACTGTTCCTGGAACATTCACAGAGGCTCAACAGCATTAAGGCTCAGTCAGAACCTTTTGTATTTCAAATACTATTGTTGAGGTTTGGATATGGGTTTAGTTTGAGGTCGGGGACGTTTGGCTCAGGGGTTTGGGTTAGAGTTTGGGGATTTGGTTAGGGGTCTGAGTTTGGGGATTTGGGTAGCGGTTTGGGTTAAATGTGATGTGTAAGAATCGCTCAATGGCATGTTTAGATGTGATATTAAATTAAAAGGTGAAACAGTTGTTGGGTCTTTTTCAGGATTCTTAGGATTCTTCTTTAGGATTTTCTATATCTCTCTCTTGTCAGGATGTATCATCGAGCAATGGTGGCTGTGCTCCTCTGTCGGGTGTATCAAGTGCGGAAATCTGCCCATCAGAGTATAAAGAAACTGTTTTCTCTACGTGGTGGCTCTGGCTTTGCCCATGGTCTGCTGGAGGAACTGTGTGTTGTCATTAACAGACATAAGGTCAGTGTTTCTGTAACAAAGGAGTGTGAGGATTATTCACATTTCCTCCAGAACCACATCCACTTTTTCTTTTATACGTTTGAGCAATGGAGGTAATGGGCCTTGCTCAGAGGTCCAGCAGTGAGAACTTGGTGGTGCTGAAAATAGAAGAAAGACCTTCCAATTAGCAGCAATCTAAACCACCGAACAACCACTGCCATATAATATATATTGGCCTTTTTTATTCTTTATCTGTCAATCAGGTTTTGCCTCCAGAGGCTCTTCAGACGGAGACAGGAGAGTTAACTGAGCTGGGACGTATCTATGTTCCTCCAAGGATTCTGCTGGAGACCCTTAGGGTTTTATGTGCAGTAGCAGGACAGTGGAATGACTCCAGTGAGATAGAGAAAATGGCTTTAGATACCCTCATTGTGGCTAATCACCCATCAATTGGTGAGTTAAATTTCTGTCAATTGTTCCTGTTTTATTAGATGTTTTTGGAGTTTTTCTGGTTGAACTTTGTGTTAAGACATTACAGTGTAAGAGTTTCATAGTGTATGGTGGTGGTGATTGGAAGGTCCACCAGTACTCACCACAGATCAGCCAGCTATTAAAACTGACTAGAACGTGTGTGTGTGTGTGGTGTGTGTTGGAAAAGAAACTGCGATGAAAAACTAACCACGCACGCACGCACGAAAATCCTTACCCTACCAAAGATTTTGTACAGAGGGAAGGATATCGGTGATTTGTGGATTTTTTCTGGATCTGTGAAAACTTTCCAGATCCTTAATTTGAGTTGATTTATTGATTATTTATCATTGATTTATTGTTGATTTATGGTTTCTTTCTCCTCTATTCTGCAGTGTTACTCCAGCAGGATTTGTGGCCGTTGCTGTTGTTCAGTATGAAGATAAATACTGATGTGTTTATTAGTGAACATTTACAGATAATCCTCAGTCTGTTGCTGGAGGGACACGCCAACACTCAGGTACATCAATCATCAAAGGAATATACGTATACACTACATACACAAGTCAATCACACACACACACACACACACACACACAGGGTGTCTCACACATGGTGCCTCTCTCTGCCTGTCTCACTCTTTTTGTCTGTCTCATACCCTCTGTCTCTCTTTCTCTCTGTCTGTCTCATGCCCTCTGTCTGTCTCTCTCTGCCTCTCTCCCTGTCTGTCTTTTTTGCTCTCTCTCTGTCTCCCTCTCTCTGTCTGTCTGTCTGTAGGCTGTTAGAAATGCTGTTGGTGTGTTGTCCATTATGTCTCCTGGGAAACTGCTCCCTTGTGTAATGAATGGTGTGATTAAGAGTTTGTCGAATCCGGCATTGAGCCAGGTGACATCTGAAGAATTCTCCATCCTGAAGACACCTGAGGGAGAACTGTACGACCGCAGCATCATAATGAGGTCAAACAGGAAACAGATGGTTTAACGTTTTTTAGTTTTATTTCTTGATTTTTTTCTTGATTTTTTTTTCTGTCTGTTCAGTGCCGAGCAGGGAAACACCAAAAAAGGGAATTTGAGGCGAGAGAATAAAGTTTATTCCTTTAAAGAGCAGATCATCGAGCTGGAGCTGAAGGAGGTGAGAGAAAGGGGGTTCATTCCTGTCCTGTTCATTCATTCATACTTTCCCCCTTTTTTTCTTACTTTGTGTTTCTTCTAGGAAATCAAAAAAAAGAAAGGCATTAAAGAGGAGGTGCAGCTCACAAACAAACAAAAGGAGATGATACAAAACCAGCTGGAGAAAGAGTCCACCATCCGGAAAAAACTGCAAGCGGTAAAAGAGAAAAGCTTTCTTCTTTCCATACAGTAAAAAGTTACAGCACAGGGAAAGACACCTTAGGGGTTTGAGTTTGATTGTGGTGTCCACCACTCTGTCTATCCATCTGTGTGTTCAACCATCCGTCCGTATGTCTGTGTCTGTCCATCCGTCTGTGCCTCTATCCACCCGTCTGTGTGTCCATCCGTCTGTGTCTCTATCCATCCGTCTGTGTGTCCATCTGGCTGATTGGATTTCTCTCGTTTACAGTTGGATATGGAGCTGCAGTTCACTGTGGGCATTTTGGAGGCTGTTATAGCTCATCAGCCACCTCAGATATCTTACCACCTTCCTCAGATCCTTCACGTCCTTCTGCCCTTATTACACTCACCGTTGGCTGCTCCTCATGTGCACCAAACATTTCTTCACATTGGCACATGTGTCCTGAAGAAGCAACTGCACTTCCTAGGTGAGACCTCGTCTAGGTTCATATCATTCATCTTCTAACCTGCTTATTCCCTATCTATGTCTGCTTCCAGTCGATTCCAGCGCACATAGGGCAGGGGTACACCCTCAACAGGCTACCAGTCCATTGCAGGGCCCTCTTCTAGGTTGTTGTAGTTATTTAGTGTCATGGTTACCCATTTGTTGGATCATTGATTTAATTTTAATGCACATTTTGGGTTCATTCATTAATTAAATTTTTTTTAATTTCTAGTGCTTCTTGTGGGTCATGTGACCTTGCGTTTGTTAAAGCCGGAATGTGAGCTAGATCCAGCATGGTGTCAAGAAGACCTAAACATAGCTACACAAAGGGCAGTCCAACTGCTGCACACACACACTGTGTCAAACCGTGAGGGCAGAACTGGTTAGACCACACACATACACACACTCACTCTTCACTGAAAACACTGACTGTCATTCAGGACATTTACAGATGGAACTACCCAGAATATTGTCACTCTCTGTTTTCTGTTACAGATGTGTGTTGTCTGTCGGCACCGGCGTTTGCCTTCTGTTTCCCGCTGCTACAGACTATTCTCAGCATCAATAACAGCAAATCAGAAGAGGAAACACTCATGCAGACACGAGCCTTACAGATCATTGCCACACACACACAGTTGCGCTCCTGCAGTGATGCCAGTGAAGAGCTGATTGATGAGGTAAACATGCTTTACAGAAACAGAACCCGATAACAACTGAAGCTCCTGTTCATGATGTGTGTGATTCTCCTGTGAATTAACAAAACTTTTCTTGGTTTTATTATTTGTTTTGGCTGATCTTTTTAGAACGGTCCTGATCTTCTCCCCCGTGTGAACATGCTTTTGGTCCTTACTAAAGTCATTGGCACCTCACCACCACGTCTGCAGGTATAACAGGACTGGCGGTGTATGAATACACATTCAGTACATTCTCACTACTCATTTTTGTGTCTAAGTGTGTTGATTTCTCATTTGGCCTATAGGTGCTTGCGTCTCACTGTCTCACTGCTCTTTGTGCCAGTGCTGGTGGACAGACAGGCTGCGCATTGGCCAATCAGACTGAGATAAATGTGCTTCTGGAAGCTCTGCTGTCTCCTTGCTTTTCCGTTAGAGATGCAGCACTAAGGGTGTGTTTTACTCAATCATGATCATTAGACTGATTCAGTGTTTATTAAAGGGATTAAGCAATTTAAGCAATTAAAGCGATCAGCATGACCACTTATAACCAAGCGGAGAGGGTGAGAGAATATTAAGCTTAATTATCTTATTTGTCAAAGTGTGTGTGTGTGTGTGTGTGTGTGTGTGTGTGTGTGTGTGTGTTACCTTCAGGGTCTTATGGAGCTGAAGTTGGCTTTGCCCACAGATACTGCGGATCCTGATGGGCTCAGTCTGCTCAGAAGATTGTGGGTTGCCAGGTTTGATGTGGAGGAGGAGGGAAGAGCTCTAGCTAACAAGTGAGTCAAGACTTATTTTTAGCATATTACAAATTAAAAGCCAGAAAGTAAATAAAGTTTCTCTGTTGCACTGTTATCTATTAATGGTAGTGATTTCTATTTATCACGTTTATATTATAATCAGTTTATTCATTCATGCATCCATCCATCTTTTGACCACTTATTCTTGACCGGGTCTCAGGGGCAGCAGTCCAAGCATCCCTCCACCCAGACACGAGTCTTTAGTCTTCTTTGTGGCCTTGCGGAGGAAACTAATTTCTGACGCCTATAACTGGGATCTTATTCTTTCAGTCATGACCAAAGCTCATGGCCATAGGTGAGAGTATGAACGTAGACTGACTGGTAAATCGAGAGCTTTGCTTTACAGCTCAGCTCTTGCTTCACCACGACTGATCAGTACATTGACCGCTTTACTGCCGAAGATGCACCAATCCTCCTGTCAATCTCTCGTTCCATTCTTCCCTCACTCGTGAACAAGATTCCGAGATACTTAAACTCCTCCACTTGAGGCAAGATAAAACCACCAACCATCATTTTCTGGCTTGATGGAGCCAACAGGACAACAACATCTGCAAAAAGCAGAGATCCTGACGTCTGTGGACTCCCTTCTGAACCTGGCTGCGCCTGGAAATCCTGTCCATAAAGATAATGAACAGGACCAGTGATAAAGGGCAGCCCTGACTGAGGCCAACACGCACTGGGAACAAGTTTGACTTATTGCCGGCAATGCGAACCAAGCTTCTATTCTGGTCATACAAGGACCGGATAACCTTTAACAAAGCCACAGACCCCATACTCCCAGAGTATTTCTCACAGGACACCATGAAGGACACGGTCAAAAGCCTTTTCCAGATCCACAAAACACATGTGGACAGGTTGGGCAAACTCCCATGAGCCCTCCAGCACCCTGAAGAGGGTATAAAACTGGTTCAGTGTTCCACTGCCAGGACGAAAACTACATTGCTCCTTCTGAATCCGAGGTTTGACTTTCGGACAAATTCTCCTCTCCTGCACCTTGGCATAAACTTTCCCAGGGAGGCTGATCCCTCTGTAGTTGGAAAACACCCTCCTGTCCCCCTTCTTACCACCACCACCACCAGCCCGGTCTGCCAGTCCAGCAGCACTGTTCAGTAACTGTCAACTGCTTCCGTGGTCCCACAAGCCAAACAGGCACGATAGGACTCCTTTTTCTGCCTGACTGTATCCCTTACTTCCGAATTCCACCAATATCCCCAGCCTCCCTTGGTACTCGGTTGTAGCTCTGCTAGAGGTGAGAGAAGTTCCTTCTAACAGGGGGCTCTGCCAGACGTTCCCAGCAGACTCACAATACGTTTGGGCCTGCCAAGCCTGTCTAGCTTCCTCCCCCACCATCGGATCCAACTCACCAACATATGGTGATCAGTGTAAAGACATATGGTCGGAGATCAGATGAAACAACTAAAAATTCGATCATTGACCTGTGTCCTGGTGCCATGTGCACCGATGGACATTCTTATTCACAAACATGATGTTTGTTATGGACAAACTGTTCCTCCCAATCACCCCACTCCAGGTATCACCGATATTGCCCTCGTGTGCATTGAAGTCTCCTAGTAGAACGACAAAGTCCCCAGTTCGAAGTCCTTTTCAGCACCCCTTCTAGAGGTATTCTGCACTGCCGTTTGGCCTGTAGGCACAAACAACAGTGAGAGACATGTCCCAGACCCAAAGGCACAGGAAAGCAACATTCTCGTTCACTGTGAACTCAACACATGCCAGCTAAGCTGGGGGGCTATGAGCACGCCCACACCAGCCTGCCGCATCTCATTGCGGGCAACTCCAGAGTAGTGGGGAGTCCAGCCTCTCTCAGATCCCAAACGGTGTGTAGAAGTGAGCCCAACTATTCCAGTTGATACCTTTCTACCTCTCGCACGAGCTCAGGCTTTTTCTCCCCACAGCGAGTTGGCAGTCCATGTCTTTAGAGCCAAATTCTGTGTCCGTGGAACAGGCCTCCGAGGACCCTGTCTTCGATTGTTGAGTTGTAGCAGTACTTTATCATTGATGCCTAACGAAAATTAGTTAATTAACTCAAACCTGTGTATGTGTTTGTTTCTCCTTTTAGTCTCTGGCAGACTTTGTGTTTGGATTTGGTTCCTGATCTTTGTCCTCTACTGATTAATGATGTGACCCATCATGAGGAAACTGTGCGTGTGGCGGCAGCTGAAGCTTTATCCAGTGCTGTGAGTCAGTTCCAGGAGGAATCCGCTATGGTCCTATCTCACCTCACTGAACTCTATCAACAAAAACTTTATGTGAGTCTCTGTTTCTCTTTCAGCCTTTAGTCATTTCAGCACATTTCATTCACACAAACTTCCCATTAATGTGCTTCTAGCCTAATCAGTAATCAATAATTAATGATCTAATACAAAGATTAGAGTCAATCAGATTGTTATGAACATTAGTGGGATCCAGTGAAAAACTATTCAATCATCTATTACCATAAAAACATTGAGCTGATCAATTAGAGAAAATAAAACAACTAGTGAAACCAGTGTAATGAAAAGTTTGTTGGACGGTGTTTATTAGCTCAGTAATGTGAGTTTATAATGAAAGTCTTTATTATAAACTCACATTACATCACAGTAGTTTATTAATAAGTTGCATTAAAGTCCTAAACCTATAAAACAGCATCGATAAAACACTAACTATATATAGAGTAATAAAATAGTGATGTTTTACCACGTGAGGACCACCAATTACAATATAGGTTATTAATTGTAACACTCACAATGTTAAATTGTTTTTTTTGTTTTTGTAGTTACGAGTGTTTACTTAACAAATAATTGAATTAATATTAATCGCAGAGACCAGCACCCATCCTAGATGCTCTGGGACGAGTCATTGTAGAAGCCCCTCCTGACCAGTGGGATGCGAGGTAAAGCCCCTTTAATGAGGAACACTTCCTGTTATCATTGTGACCATCAAAAAATACAACTGTTTAACATGTTTCTCCAGCATGGCAGTGTATACAGTCCTCTATGTCTGTGTGTGTGTGTGTGGGTGTGTATTCTGTCTGCAGGTGTGGAATCGCACTGGCTCTTAATAAACTCTCTCCGTGGCTGAAGAAAAGTCAGGTAACGCCCATTTTTCATTTTTTTGTTCCTGATGCTCTGAACGACAGACACACTGAGGTGCGACGCTGTATGCTGGATGCTGCGCTCTCGGTTCTCAACACCCATGGCAAGGTATTTTATTACCAATACTCCCTATAATACAATAACTTTACCGTCGTGTTAATTTTGTAACGTTGTTGGATTTTTATGTTGTTTATTAGGACAATGTGAACTCACTGCTGCCAGTGTTTGAGGAATTCCTAAAGAATGCTCCTCAAGATGCCAGCTATGACTCTGTGCGTCAGAGTGTGGTCATCCTTATGGGCTCACTGGCCAAACATCTGGATAAGAGTGACCCTAAAGTCAAGCCCATTGTCGCCAAGCTCATCACTGCTCTCTCCACTCCATCTCAGCAGGTGAACATCCAATACATTTCCTGCTGGAATCACAGCAACACCAGTAAAGTAAAAGTCGGGTTACAATTACCTAATAATGAACATTTCAGTAAAACAAGAGAATTTAATATGAATGAATATAGATGGAATATGTCAAATTCAGTTTGAATAATAATAAATAGATGAATTTTAAAAATCCAAAATAAATTCTATCTACTGGTAATCTACAAATACCACTGCAAATCACTGGGTGCTCCATTATTATTACCACCAATAAAGGCTGTTCCTTTATTGGAGACTGAACCATCATTCTTCAGACTGGCATGTTCTTGATGTTTGGATGAAAGGATGGTGGGTGGGAATACAAACAAATACTAAAGCTGTTAAAAGTGTGATCACAAACTGTTGGGATAGAAGGATTGTGGTTGTTAATAATTGTCTTGGGTTAATATTTGTGGAGTCAGCTGAAGGATCGAGTTGCCAAACGTTGGCCTTCAAAACCTTAAAGACACGAAAGGTTGTACACAGAGGAGTGGGAAAGAATCCCTCCTGAGATGTGTGTAAACTTTCTGGAACTATAGGACCCGTCTGAAACCTCTAGTACTAAAGTATTGTATTATGTGGGATCAGATATTATTATTCATTATCATTTATTTATAGTTTAACGATGGAATTTAATAAGTGTGACTGTCTTACTAATGCATTGAGTTGGGACATCTTGCTGTACCTGCACATTCTATAGTTTGGGGTATAACCGAGAGGGGGAGGTTTGTATCTTTACATTCTGCAGACAGATTTAATGTGTATGAGTGATTTGCTCTCTTGCTGGATGTGTGGCCAACATTACAAAGGGTCACCCAGTACCAAAACCAGTACTTGTGAGTTGTGTTTCTCTCTAGACCAGTTCATCCCAGGGTCTTTTATGGTGTGTGTCGAGAACGAAGGGGTGTGAACTTATTCTTGTTGAGTGTTTGATTTGATTTACTTTATTAATCCCATGAGGGAATTCTCTATTTTCGCATATATTAGTAAGTTGGGGTCAGAGCGCAGGGTCAGCTATTGTACAGCGCCCATGGAGCAGGAAGGGTTAAGGGTCTTGCTCAAGGACCCAACAGTGGTGCACAAGAGCGCAGGTGTTTCTTGGCGGTGGTGGGGCTTGAACCCGGGTCTTCCTGATCTTCCAATCAACAACTCTGCACCCTAACCATTGAGCCTGTCCCATATCTTTAAAATGTTCCTGTCACTGGTGTAAATGGAATGTGCCCGGTCTTTCATCTGGGTTTTAATAGACCAACAGTATGAGTGCATTTTCCATCTCTGAGAAGATTCCATCTTTCTATTCTGCTGTAAACTTTAGTTTGGTGCTGCATTGATTGTTGTTTTTTGGATCTTTACACAAAATTTCTGGAGCTTAATTTAGGTGTAAAACAGAGTTATCGGAATGTAACTACTAGACCATTGTCGATATATATGCAGTCCTGAGGATTCTGATGTTTTATCAGGATATTATAGCTTGTGTGAAATCAAAAGTTAATGTAGATTAGGTGGTGAAAAAAGGTCTGTTCAGCGATTAGTAAAAATCTGCACTGTGTGTGTTTGTGAGAAAATCCCTCTGATTTAGTAGAGCATGTGGTAGTAATATGTGGTCCATAACTGGAAAGCAGTATTTTATCCATAAATCAGAATGTTCCATCAGTATATATCTCTCCTACAGGTCCAGGAGTCTGTTGCCTGCTGTTTACCTCCTCTGGTTCCTGCCATAAAGGAGGATGCAAGTGACATGGTGCGCAAGCTGATGCAACTGCTTCTGGAAAGTGATAAGTACGCAGAGAGGAAAGGAGCTGCCTATGGTTTGGCTGGGTTAGTAAAAGGCCTGGGCATTCTTTCACTTAAACAGCAGGACATCATGACCACACTAACTGATGCCATTCAGGACAAAAAAAATGCCAGACGCAGAGAGGGTAAGTCTTTGTGCTTTGAATAGATGTATTATAATATTGCATGCTGAAATATCACTGTGGAGCTCAGTAAAATCGACAAAAATACATTATAGAAAAGCCAGATTTTTAATTACTGGTAAATGAGTGTAAAAGTGTAATTTATTCATTTATTAATTAATTCATTTATTTAATGAAACTATAGTGGAACTATAGACTGTTTCTCCAGTCCTTGTGTTTTAATGTTATAGGAAATGTGGAATAATTGGAGATGTGTGTATATATATAAGATTGTGGTATTTTTCTTTCCTAGGTGCCTTGTTTGCCTTTGAAATGCTGTGCAACATGCTCGGAAAACTTTTTGAGCCGTATGTTGTCCATGTGTTGCCCCATCTTCTGCTCTGCTTTGGTGATGGGAACCAGTATGTCAGAGAGGTAGACATGTACTTTCTTTTTTCTGTTTTTTTTTTTTGTCCAGTTACCTGTTACTTCAGCTACATGTTTCTGCTATTGCTTGACTTTTCTCTCTCAGGCAGCAGATGACTGTGCCAAAGCTGTTATGCGCAATTTAAGTGCCCATGGAGTGAAGTTAGTCCTGCCTTCTCTCCTGGTGGCCCTAGAGGAAGAATCCTGGAGAACCAAAGCAGGTAAGCATTCACCTCAGCAGAACTACATGAAAATACTTTTGAAAGTTCCTTTCTAAAGGTTTGTCCTCCACAACCTCAGGAGGATACGACCTTTCATATCCACTCAGGCCGCTCATTGCTTGTGCGTCTCTAGTTATCTCAAAACTCTGTTCTAGCAGGTCTACCTCAGAGTGCTATCCACCTGCTGCAGATGTTCCAGAATGCATCTGCATATGTCGTTTTCAACCTACACAAGTTCACTCACACCACACCACTGCTGCACACCCTCAACTGGCTTGCAGTATATGCACACATCAGGTTCCAAACACTGATACTTGCCTACAAAGCCATGAACAACACTGCACCACCCTACTTCCAAACACTAATCACTCCACGCGTACCATCTCACTCCCACAGATCTACCAGCACCTCACTCCCTCAGAGTCTCAAAGCCGGTCTAACTCGAGAATTTTCTCTGTTCTGGCACCAAAATGGTGGAATGAACTTCTCATCAATAAAGTCACTGGCCGTCTTGAAGACAAACTGTTCACTAAACACATGCACTTCACATATAAACACACACACATGCACATAAAAACTCCCACTTGTTCTACAACAGTTTTTTGAGTTTGTTACACTGTTTTTGTGATTGTATCTGTATCAGTAGTGAAATGTTCTAGGTCATAACTATAAGCACTGTTTGTACAACTGTTTGTGCTCTGAACAGAACATCTGCTAAATGCTGTAGCTGTAAATGCTGCCAGTAGCTGTAACTGTAGCTGTAACTATATTGAAGCAGTAAATCCATTGATTTTATAAAAAAAAAAAAAATTAAAGCAATTATTATTTTAAATTATAATTATTGTTTAAATTTTAATTGAGTTATTTTTCTGATAAAAGTATATGGAGCTTAAAATTGAAAAAATTTGATTATTGAAGAGTAAATTTGTAATATAGCTGAATATTATTTACTATTAAATAGTACATTAAAAAGAACATATAACAATAGAATAATTTATTTTATTTAATATTTTTAAAATGCGAATAAAGTTTGTTCAAGAATCAAACCTCAAGCTGAGGATATTCAGAAATTCAATGTTAAAAAAATCCAATCCCACAAAGATCAAAGGTCATTAACAGGGAAGAGTAGATAATCACTGTTAAATGCTAAACAGAACATATTCAGTGTGCAAAGCTTTTTTTTCTCACAGTCCAATCTTGACAAGTCTCTGATACAAACTTAAAACTAGAAGAATTAAAGCTCAAAATTGTAACGTGAAGGTAATGAGGTCAAATCGTATATGCGACATACGCTTTATTTAAAGTGATATACACACATTAGGAAAAAGAAAGTAAAGAAACCGGAACACCAGAAAAGACCAGATGAAAAGCGGAACCGGACACAAAAGAGGAAGGGTAGCGGAACCAGACAAACGGAAGACAGAATTGGACACAGACGAGGGACGGAACCAGGCACAGACATTGACGGGACCAGAAACCGAGATGAACCGAGACAGGAAGAGCAACAAGAACTGGGGCAAGGAGGGACAAGAGAGCGAGAAGGACGAGAACCAAAACAGAGAGAGAGACAGTACAAGGAACAAGGAGAAAGGCAAAGGAAGGGTGATGGACGAGAGAGGAAACTGCAAACAAACTATGCAAAACAATCATAAACAACTCAGGTGATCAAAAGGAAAGACAGATTGAAAATAAATCAAGAGTCCAAACACAACCACAGGTTATATAGAAAAAAACATCATAATACAGCTATGCAGGGAAAAAAAAGGAGAACTGTTAACCAGAAAACCTATTTAACAAATGAGTGAATTAAAATACATACAGATAGGAACTCAAAGAAAGATACAGGGTTGGAGGGAGATGTGAGGACAGGGAGAGGAAAGAACAGATACAAACCATGCAATCTAAACATATGCATAAAGAAAATCTTTACACGTGGCAAACAAACGCCTAGATCGCAACACGAATTCGTAACTTGGGGGGGGGGGGAAGAATACTCAGACCTTTGCACACAGAGGGTAGAGGAGGTCCGGGTCCATGACCAATAGGAACATGAGGGAACAGAGGGCCCTTGCATTTGCCCGCCATGGAAACAGGACAAGGCCTCCAGGCATCCACGGAAACAGGATAAGACCTCCAGGCATCCACAGCAACAGGGTGAGACCTCCAGGATGCCACGGGACCAGGGCAAGGCTGAGCAGAGCGTCTCAACCTTTATCGGAGCCGGGCGGAGCGGCTCGACATCCGCAGGAGCCGGGCGGAGCGCTTCGACCGCCGCGGGAACCGGGTGAAGCACCTCGACCTCCACGGGAACTGGGGCTGCGCTGAAGGGGCGTGGTCTGCTTGCAGCGTGGGCTCAAACGTGTGTTGACTGCTGAAAACTTCTATCAGAAAAACCGCCACGGGAGTTGGGCGGGGCGCCTCAACCTCCCCGGGAGCTGGACGGGGCTTGTCTGTTCTGGGGCTGCGCTGAAGAGGTCTGGTCAATGTGAACGCTAACTTGCAGCAACACAACATACGTGCTTTTCATGCTGGGGATCAGGAAGTCCTCAAAATTATTGTAACACTGTTTAAATAAAGACGTCACAAAAATCAGACGTTCCGTCATACGTCTCAGGTGATTGAGACTTTCACGATTATTGAGCAAAAAAACCCTTTCAACACATTTAAAAAAGTGAAGACTACACACACACACACGTGTGCCCAATTCTTCTGTATGAGTGTGTTTGTTTTTTGCAGGTTCAGTGGAGCTGCTTGGTGCCATGGCATTTTGTGCCCCTAAACAGCTGTCTTCATGCTTACCCAGCATCGTCCCCAAATTGACTGAGGTTCTCACAGACTCGCATGTTAAAGTGCAGAAAGCTGGACAGCAAGCCCTGCGCCAGATCGGTTCAGTCATACGCAACCCGGAGATTCAGGGTAAGAGCTACATCAACACCATTATTTATGTTGGACTGTAGCGAGTTTTTCCTTTAGGATATTAATACTGCTCTTCTGTTCCAACAGTTTTATTAAGATTTATTTAAATAATATAATGAATTAATTAATGGGTAATAATTGCTCTTTTTGTTGATCTGTTTCCGTGGGCTTTTTAGCCATCACTCCAATTCTGTTGGACGCTCTTACTGACCCATCACACAAGACACAACATTGTCTTCAGACTCTGTTGGAGACCAAATTTGTGCATTTTATTGATGCACCATCGCTGGCTCTTATCATGCCAATTGTCCAGAGAGCCTTTCAAGACAGATCCACTGACACTCGCAAAATGGCTGCTCAAATAATTGGAAACATGTACTCACTAACCGACCAGAAGGTCTGAGCTCAAATACATAGGTTTTCTTTTTATTCTATCATTAGTCTTAATAGTATCTAACAACACTCCTAATGTAATGCAGGATCTCTCTCCATACCTGCCCAGTGTGATTCCAGGACTTAAAACATCCCTGCTTGATCCTGTGCCAGAGGTTATCCAAAATTAAGACTCTTCAGTTGCAGTTCTTATCTCCTACTATTCTGTTCTGTTCTCCTGGTTAGGGTTCACATTAACATGTTTTGTATTCTGGAAGGTGCGCACCGTGTCTGCAAAGGCTCTTGGGGCAATGGTTAAAGGTATGGGTGAGTCCTGCTTTGATGATTTGCTGCCTTGGCTGATGGAGACTTTAGCTTCTGAACAGAGTTCTGTGGATCGATCCGGAGCTGCACAGGGTAAGAACAGCAAACTTCAGAACCAGAACAAAGTGCAAATAATGGCCATATAGTTAAGAACCTTGGTTCCATTTCACATGACTGACTTTTTACTTGTGTAAATGTTGCTGCACTTTTCATAGATTTCATTACCTTCAGTGTTTCTGTGAAAGTGTTGGATATGTTATTTTTATTTTACTTGTAATATTAATTGAAGTACAGTAAAATGAAACTTTTGTAAATGAATTTGGGTTTTTTGTAGGTTTGGCAGAGGTGATGGCTGGCTTGGGTGTGGAGAAACTGGACAAACTGATGCCTGATATTGTACAGACAGCCAGTAAAGTGGACATTGCGTCCCATGTACGCGACGGCTATATCATGATGTTCATTTATCTTCCGCTCACTTTTGGGGAAAGGTTTACTCCTTATGTAGGCCCAATTATTCCCTGTATCCTCAAGGTACTCATCATTCAAACTATTTTTTTAATTAAAAAAATCAGGCAGGACACAGGGCTAGGTTTGCACTGTGTGATTTTTAAGTGTATGGAACCGATCTTTACATGACTACTGTCAAAAGTTCAGAAATGGACTGGCACAGGATTCACTCTGTGCAGAATTTATGTTCTCTCAAACAAAAAGATGCAGACAAAAATCTGCAGTGTAATTTTGAACAAGAAGTCCGTCAGGTTTCAGTTCTTCAGGTTTAGAGCTTGTGGTGGTTGTTGTAGATGTCACACTGCAGAAGTTCATTAAAGTAAAACGAATAATGCAGAGGCTGACCGTGAACAAACTATACTTCAGCATGATCCTAGCTTTACTTACACACACAAACACACTTAGATCTTTTGTGTTTCACTCACTCTCCTCTATCTTTGACATCAGATCATTATTTACATTAACAGTAAATGTTGCTTCTTTTCCATTCTGAATTCCAGAGTAATCGTAACTTTTAAGAAGTGTACTTTCTACTGTAGACTGTAGAGAACATTCTAGTCACTTCTTAATGATTGTTTTGATCAACTGAACCTACTGTTGTTTACTTAAAGGGACAGTGATGTTGGAGTGTGTGGGGAAACTTTCACCTTTTCCCTCTGTATGTTTGAAGGCTTTGGCTGATGAGAATGAGTATGTGAGGGACACGGCACTAAAAGCAGGTCAGCGCATCATCAGTATGTATGCAGAGACTGCCATTGCCCTTCTCTTACCTGAGCTGGAACAAGGCTTATTTGATGATCTTTGGAGGATCAGGTGAGGAACCTGTTAATCTATCGTCACGCTGTAAGATGGAAAAGTGCTAATTGGAAGGTCAATCTGTCATTACTTAAGGTTTTGTATATAAATTACTGGAGGTCACTGGTTCGATTCCTGGGTCAGGGATCTTTCTTTGATAAGTTTGCATGTTCTCCCCACCCTTGTGTGGGTTTCTTTCGGGTACTTTGGTTTCCTCCCACAGTCCAAAAACATGTACGTTAGGCAGATTGGTGAGTCTAAATTGCCCATAAAATCCCAGCTATTAGGGTTGCACATGCCATTGCAGCCTTAGTGCCGGTCCCAAACCTGGATAAACGATAGGGTTGCATTAGGAAAGGCATCCAGTAAAAATGCACCAAGTTGAATGGGGTGCCCCCTAATGAGAGCAGCCGAAAGAGAAAAAAAAAAGTCACTGAATGATTATTTAAATTGCCTTATAGAAGAAAGTGTTTGAGTTGTGCTGATATCTACACTGTTATAGTCTTCTTCTCCTTTTGGCTGCTCCTGTTAAGGGTCGCCACAGCGGATCGCTCTTCTCCACACTACCCTGTCTTCTACATCTGCCTCTTTCACCCCAACTACCTGCATATCTTCCTTCA
>JAOTRA010061746.1:0-15888 GCA_026260255.1 Pseudolaguvia tuberculata | reverse complement strand
TTCCACATTCCTCTCTTTAAAGCCATTCCTACCCATCACATCCTCATCACCTCTGTTCCCTTCACCAACATGACCATGAAGTCTGCTCCTATAACCCATCTTTCATGTCTAGATACACTCTCTACCACTCCATCTAACTCACTCCAGAATCTTTCCTTTTCCTCCAACTCACAACTTGTGGAGCATAAGCACTGATGAAATTCATAATCACACCCTCAACTTCCAGCCTCACATTCATCACCCTGAGACTCTTCACCTCCACCACACTCTCAATGTACTCCTTTTTCAGGATTACAACTACACCAGTTCTCTTTCTATCTATCAGTTTAAATCCACCAATGTTCCTGGCCTTACTACCTTTCCAACTGGTCTCCTGAACACACAACACATCCACCTTTCTATGCTCCATCATTTCTGCTAACTCCCTTTACCAGTCATAGTACCCACCCAAACCTCCACTCCACTAGAATCTGTTAATGTTGATGTAAAATGCACTGTGAGAAAGAGAAGAGAGACTGAACAGGAAAAGGACAGCCCAGCGCATCTCTTTTATCCCTTCCTTGACCAAGTGACTAAGAACCAAATGCACCACCAATTAGCAAATTACAGCTTCACCCACTGTTTAAAACACAGTACTTCTGTTGTCCTACCAGTCTTGATCATTCTCAGCACCGCTGTGCCTTCACTCATACTCATAGTATGTTGATGGAAATTTGGCTACTGTTGACCAAAGGAGGAGAAAGAGAGGAGGAAGACATCTACAGAGATGGCATGGGAAGGAGAAGTGTAGGAGAGGAGTACATTTAGAGACCGTGGCGTTGTCAACAAGACAGGAGCGAGAGCTGGAGGAAAGACAGAAGAAGGAGCTGAAGGGAAGACAAAGGGAGGAGCTAAAGGAAAGACAGGAGGAGGAGCTGAAGTAAATACAGGCGAAGTAGCTAGAGGAAAGACAGAAGGAGGAGCTGAAATAAAGACAGGCGAAGTAGCTAGTGGAAAGACAGGAGGAGGAGCTGGAGGTGGCAGAGTTGATTAGAAAAAGAGTTTATTAGAAGGACGGGGCATGTAGGATGTTCAGGAGACAATGTGAGGGAGGACAGGTTGAGATAGTTTGGAGGTTGAGATGTGCAGAGGACCCTGTGATGGGCTGGCGACCTGCCCAGGGTGTACCCTCTGCCTTTCGCCCTATGTGTGCTGGGATAGGCGCAGCAGACCCCCATGACGGATTCGGGAATAAGCGGGTAAGAAGATGAATGAATGAATGTGCAGAGGAGGGGCATGCAGTATGTTGGTAGAAGAATGCTGAGGATGGAGATGTCGAGCAGGAGGAAAAGAGCAAGACCAAGGAGGAGGTTTATTGTTGGGGGTCAGAGCGCAGGGTCAGCTATTGTACAGCCCATGGAGCAGAAAAGGTTAAGGGTCTTGCTCAAGGACCCAACAGTGGCAGACTTGAGCCCAGGTCGTCCTTGGCGGTGGTGGGGCCTGGACCCAGGTCTTCCTGGTCTCCCGATTAAGTAGCTGAAATGTGACTGGACAGAAAAATCGAACATACATATCCACAAACTGAAAGCAGAGCAGCCGAGAGAAACACTAGGAAATGAGAATAAACTGTTGGAAATTCATTTAATTTAATAGTATGAAGGTCAGCTGATGGTGATCAACAGAGAAGGCTTTGCTGGCCTTGACTGCATGCCACTGTGTTAACCAATTAACATACGTATAAGAATTGTGTTTTATGATTAATAAACTGTTTATCCAGCGTGCTTGATGGTGGGCTAAATGTTTGTCAGAATAAAACATTAGAATAGACCGTAATTCATATACTGTTGGCAGCAAGTGACCAAATGTTGTGTTAATAAATTGGCTTTCATTGCAGCTTTTATTAGGATGTGTGCCACACATTTGGTGTTTGACTCTCAATGGGACCTGAAAGATGAGTTGTATGCCTCTTTTAGACATGTTTCCTCCGCAAACATGGTGCATCCCATTCCTCAAGCTGCCATCCTTCATTCCGTGTTAATGCAGAGACAAAAAGTGAAACATCTTGGGCACGGAAACATTTCTAAATGGTTAAAAATCTTTTAATGCTATAAAATATAATAAATTTTTTCTTTAAATTACTTGTTGAATTGAAATTAGTTCTATGCTTTTTCTTCCAGGTCTTATGAGGACCTACTTGCTATGATTGAAGCCCATGTTGCCATTGCCAAACTGTGCCATGACCCTGTTCGAGCGCTGGAATATATAGCAGGTATTACAATTTTTACTTACATTTTAAATTGGCAAAAAAAAAATTATAAAATAATGATGAGTCTTTTTATTGGCAGTTTATTAATATATTTTTTTTTTAAATACACTAAATATAAAAGCCATAAGGCAAATTCCTGCCGTTTCCAGATTAATACGGACATCCATTAAAGCGTAATTTTTTAATATCAGATGTACAGAATCTACACAACGATTTGTCTTTAAAAAATATTGTTTGTTATAAAGTATATAAATTAATTTCATATAATGCTGGAAAAAGAACATTTAGTAGTTTAGTAGTGTTACAGCTATAAGATGAAAACCTGGGGGTTTATTATGATGCTGAAGACGTTTTTCTTTTGCGTTTGACTTTCTGCTTTTATTCTGTAATAAAGTGCAGTGGCATAGTGATTAGTATGGTCGCCTAACAGCAGGAAGGTTCCGGATTCGAAGTTCTTTCACAGTCCAAAAACATGTACATTAGGTTGGTTGGTGACTCTAAATTACCTAGAGGAGAAAATGTGTGTGTGACTGGTTGTTCCTTTATGCGTGGCCCTGCTACCTGTCCAGGGTGCCTTTTGCTCTATTTGAGCTTGGATAGGCTCCAGCAGAACCCTGTGACCCCAAATTATGGAATTATTATGGAAATATTTCTTGAACATTTCTTCTTTAATAGGAACTGATCTCTCGCAGAAGGGAAACATTTCTATACACAGGTTCACCTCGACTAATTTGAATATAATGAAAAAGGTCTATTTTTGTCAATCATTTCACAAAGTGAAACATACATATTATATGAAACATGCATACTTCATTAGACATAGAGTAAAATATTAAGCCCTTTATTTTTTAAATTTTGTGGCTTATGGCTTACAGATCAAACCAGCAGTTAATTAAATCAAAGCATCTACAAAGTTTTCCTGAGCCTTTAAAACATCTCTCAGTCTGGGTCAGTCGGCTCCACAATCATGGGGAAGATACATGCCATCATTATGTCTGTCATTATGTTATATTGCTGTTTATTTGCTAAAATAAATTTCTTCATTAATGTACACACAGGTCCCCATATTGACAGAAAAACATGAAATTGTTGACATTTTTGCTGATTTATTAAAAGAGAAAAAATATCAAAGGATCGTAAGTATTCAGACGCATTGCTGTGACACTCAGATATTTAACTCTGGTACTGTCCATTTCTTCTGATCATCTTTGATGGTTCTACACCTTCATTTCAGAAGACCTAAAAATAGTTGTCCACCAATGTTTACCATCTAACCTGACATAAAAAACTTGAAAAACTTGTTGCATCCCAAAAAGACTCCAGACTGTATTTGAAAAGGCTGCTTCTACTAAATACTGGGTAAAGAGTCTGAATACTTATGACAATGTGATATTTCAGTTTTTCTTTTTTAATAAATCTGTAAAATGTCAACAATTCTGTGTTTTTCTGTCAATATGGGGACCTGTGTGTACATTAATGAGGAAAAAATTTACTTAAGTGATTTTAGTAAATGAACAGCAATATAACAGAGTGAAAAATTTAAGGGTCTGAATACGCTCTGTATCCACACTAAAGTAGGTTTGTGTGTGTGACTTTTTATATTCACTATCATTTTATATTCATAGAAAGTTGAGTGGAAGAAAATCATGTGGTAGGAAAAGATGTAAAAGGTAAACGGTTATTTTAGCGGTTTGCCTTAAGAGGATTGTCAGGCAAAATGCATTCAAGAATTTGGGGGAGATACAGAAGGAAGTGGAGTCTCAGAGATTTTTATTTGGCAATCCAAGAGTCTGGAGGAAGAGTGGAGACTTTCATTATCTGTAAGCCAGAATTATAGAATTGAAATAAGATTGAAATATTTAACTTTGTGTAACAAATCTATAATATATGGATTTCCCTTTCTGAAATAAGGAGCAAGAAAAATTGCAGTTTTTATTATATTTTAAGTTTTTTTAATGTATGTGTAAATTTACATGTACATTTACAAAACAATAACAAACAAATGCAATATTTCACAAAGCTATCATCACACATTCATTTTAACACATTTATAATGAACAATAATACACTGAATCATAATACAGTGGAAGTAATAATACAGTGGAAGTAATAATACAGTGGAAATAATAATACACTTTAAATAATACAATGATAATAATACACTGAAAATAATAGACTGGAAATAATAATTCATTCATTCATCTTCTTACCTGCTTATTCCCGAATCCGGGGTCACGGGGGTCTGCTGCGCCTATCCCAGCACACAGGTGTGGAAATAATAATTGCCACAGGAATAAGGGAGCAGGTTCCATAAAGGTCATTTCTCTTTAATTTGAAACATACCAGTAAACAGAAAGCAAAACTCTAACGTTGTGGTGATGGAAGAGAAGAGAGTCGGATCCATTATGCAGTGAAGAGATTTCTAAACAGATGTGACGTGATATTTACAGTGATTAAACATAAACAAGACACGCAGACAAATACGAAACACGAGGCAACTATAAACAGCACGAGAACATATACAAAACTATCTACAACACCTAAACAAAACACGATCATACAAGGATTTCCAAAGTTCCAAAAATATCATCCAAGACTAGAATCACTCTGTACATTCATTAACCCACGATGCGCATACCGGCGCGTCGCCTTAAATATTAAATCATTGTACAACATAACGACGCTAAGCATGGGGGATGGAGCTTCGTCTGCAGACGCTGTGGGAGGCGGAGCTTGGTTAGCCACCTTACATAGCCCCCCCCTTTAAAGGACGCAGGCAAGACGAGAGTTCCGAGGCAGGCCAAGACGAGGACTCAGACGCAGAGGGCTCTGAGGCAGATGCAGAGGGCTCTGAAGCAGACGCAAACACAGACCCTGGATCGATAGGTCCCGAAAAGACCTCCGAAATCCAATGTATAAAGTGCTCAATCTTGCCACAGGTTGCCGCCAGTATAAATCCCACACCGCAGCAATAGCCAGTAATACCTCGTCACATAATAACATTTAAAAAACTCACACTTAGCTCTGACTGATGAAAACTGACGAGTGTGCGCAAAATAACGGCGACACTGGGTGACAAAGTTCTCACACCATCCTTTGCCATTGTATTTCTTAGGTATGAGCGGATGCTTACCATTAGGTGTCGGCGCTAGCACTCGGGCTAGGAGGTTAGCCTGTCCGGTAAGCGATTACACCGCCTGTGTATGTTCCAAAACTGGAAAACACACTGACGCAGGCGAGCCTGGAGAAACACACATGTCGCAAGCTCGCACAAAAACAATGCACGAGAGCGCGCACAGGAACAGAGAACAGAGAGACGGACAGCACAGATAGACAGAGAAGGTTGGGTACCATGTAGCAAAGTAACCGAGAAAAACATAGAAACAAAAAACGAAACAAATAGAAACCCAAAGAATGCAACAGGGAGAGAAACCACAACAAGAAAGAGGAATGGAAGAAAAGGGATCACCAGCTACATGGACAGAACCAGGAAGCGCGCACAGGAATTAAGACAGGGAAAGAAACAAAAACAGACCGACCAGCAGAACACACACACACACAAATTTGAAGCGAGAAGACAACCAGAAGCCCAAACTACTGGACAACAAAAAGTAAACAATGAAAGGCAAAATGAAAGATCGGATATCAAGTAAAGATAGAACAAAGGAGCAGTACCAGAAAGAAGATAAAGCAAGGGATGTAAAAGTACAAGAAAACGCAGCCCCCAAGAAAACACAGAGGAGAAACGGGGACTGGAGAGAAATGTAGAAAGGCACTAAAACCAAAGATGAGCATAGAGAGAAATCATGGTAGACAGGGGCCCAGACAGCAACTGAAAAAGCAAGAGAAATGTAGGCTGATTGGGGCAGAAATGAACAGAAACTGAACGGAAATGGAGAGGAAAAGAACATGTACACCACGAGAAATAAGAACAGACGAGCGAAAAGGGCAGCGCGGTGGCGTAGTGGTTAGCACGGTTGCCTCACAACAAGAAGGTCCCGGTTTCGATTCCCAGATTGGGGATCTTTCTATGAGGAGTTTGCATGATCTCCCCGTGCTTGTGTGGGTTTCCTCTTACAGTCTGACAACATGCAGATTAGGTCAATTGGTGATTCTAAATTGTCCTTAGGAGTGAATGTGTGTGTGAATGGTTGTTTGTCTATGTGCTGCTCTGCAATGGACTGGCAACCCGTCCAGGGTGTACCCCTGCCTCTCGCCCTATGTGAGTTTGGATAGGCAGTAGCAGATCCCTGTGACCCCAAACTAGGGAATAAGCGGGTAAAAAAATGAATGAATGAATGAATGAATGAATGAATGAATGAATGAATGAATGAATGAATGAATGAATGGAGTGAATAGGGCAAAGGGGGCCAAGGCCAATAAAACGTGCAACGGTACAGGGACAGAAACAGATACACACGAACAGAAGAAAGACAACGGAGCAAAGGAGGGAACTGAAACTAGAGACAGGCAAGTGGCGAACTGAGGTGAGCAGAGACACCGAGCAAAACAAAGAGGGACAACCTGGAACGGCAAGCACGCATAGAGGACCAGAACAGAGCGCACTTGGCGAGGACCCAGCAGGGAGCGAACAAACGGGAAGCGAAAACGTACAGAGACTAGAAGCGGTAACAAAGAGAAGGTGGAGTCAGGAAGACAGTCAAAGAAAGGTCCAGAGACGTCAATAGGAATAGATCTAAACAGGGAGAGGCATAAAAATGTCTAGGAACAGAAAGAAGGACAGTAAAAGTGGATGGGACTGAGAATGGTGGCAACCAAATCCAGGACGACGATGCTAAACAAGCGGGAGGGGCTAAGATCAGTTTCTTACAAATAATACACTGGAAATAATAATACACTGAAGATAATAATACACTGGAAATAATAATACACTGAAAATAATAATACAGTTGAAATAATAATACACTGGAAATAATAATACACTGGAAAAATAAAATACAGTGGAAATAATAATACACACGCTTGCATATCAATGATGTGCTCTAGTGTATACGCTGCTATGGTTTCAATCACTAGAAATTAAAGCTGCTGAATTACCTATAGAGTTTATGTTTAATGGCCAAATATTAGTTCAGTAGCACACAACCATGTTTTGGCTCAACATTATACTATGTTACAAATTATTATGTAAATGATATTTGCCTCTGTTTTTCCTAGTTAGACAAAGAAAATGACAGTAAATATAATTTTAAAACATAATAAAAAGTCATGAAATGATGGGGTACACCGATAAAGTACAATTCAAATTTTATTGAACAAACATTCCAATAATAGTATTTATTTCATAAATCCTATGAAATAAATGGCACTGTTCCAAATTATTAACACAGAGGGGGTTTTTATACAACAATTTATAGGTTGCAAAGAAAATGTTGAATTTGCAGAATTATGATGTCATATTTACTGAAATTAACAATTTAAATGAAAAACAACCAAACTAGGCAGCAGTTACATGTTAACATAGGAGCCCTTCACCTTCACCATTCTTGCATTCATTGTAAGTTTTTGGATAAATTCTGCGTGAAGAAGATGTCAATTTTTCCAACCCATACTGCTTGAAACATGGCCTGCATAATAATGTGGAACGCCTGGCAAACAAATTATCATAGGTGTCTGAAAGAGATTTCAGTGATCCAAAGAGCATTGAGACACAATACCATCCATGATTTTATTTTAAAAACAAAAAAATTTTTGACACTTAAATTCAATTAGCATTTTAATTTAGAACAGGGTATATTAAGACACTAAGATGTATTAATATTCTACTCCACAGCTTGCTTGATATATGGTGGTCACGTGTCAGACGTGAATGATTTGGAGGCTGTGGAAGCAGTGTGCAGAGTTTCTCTACAACCCCAACCATCTAGAAAGGGTAGTGGCCCTCACATTTTATCCGAAATGATAAGCATAAAAGGGCATTTTGGTATGTAACCATTCTAATGCATTTCCTATATACATTTGAAAAGACACCTTTAGGAAAGTAACACTTGAACCGATATTTGTCCTTCTTTGTCACCAGATGAGGATATTCTAAAAGATGTCCAGAACTGCATTGAAACCACCCTGAATAACAACGATACCCTGCTGATAGGATTCAGTGCTGAGATGAAAAATGATATAGTGAAAATAAGAAGTCAAACACTCAGAAACCTTCTTCAATGTGAATATAGCTTTGGATCCTTCAGACATAATGGTGACATGTATATTCTAGAGCCCACAGACTATAAAATTGCTCATGAAAGGTTGCAGATCTTACAGACCAAAATTGAACAGACAAACAGCCAAGGTGTGCCCAAAGGAAAGATTACACTGGGCCCCATCCGTGCTTTTATTCAGACAGAGTGGGAGAATCTTGTAGAGACTGTGTCATCGCTTCTTGATGTCTACCAACAACCGCAAGTCATTGCTGCTTCTCCAAACATCATATCTGTTATTTCAGAGTTGGAGACTCGAGCAAACCTGCTCAGAATTTATCAGATGAAAGAATGCAATAGTTCATACTGTGTTTATTGTTTATCTGCTTTTGCTAATCCCCGTGGTTTTCTGGCTGCTTTGATTAGAGAGACTGTCCAAATCAAACACGGTGATGTCAGCCAGTTTGCCTTGCATTATCAGGTAGAACACAAGATGCATTACTAACCAAGACTAAACTAATTTAGAGCACTGGGTTTAATAACCGAGTATTTATTTTGTCTGCATCTTTAGGTATTAGGTGCATCAGGCTTAAAGCCGTCAGATGGAATCTGTCTTTCTGGATTGAAACTACATGGAGCATCATGGGATGCACAGATCGGAGCTGTGCAAGACACGCTGTCACCTGAGCCTTGTCCTTTTCCGCTTCTCTGGGTCAGAGCACAATTTAGGAACTCTACCATCAGCTGCTCCCCCTACAGTTTGTCCTCTAATTCCCACCCTATGCAACTTTACAATTGTCCTTTATATCTGGACAAAGCTGGATCTGGTAAAGATGGAGACTGGAGCCTCTCTGTGAACAACATTGTCACGTATGTCCCCATAAGGACTAAGCTAGAGCCAGTTCTTTGCAAGATGAGACGAGTAAGACTGGTTAGTGCACTATGTGAAATTAGGTAACAATTACAAATATTATGATAGCATTATAGGACACCAAAAGGACAGAGTATTTTACATTAAATGGTTTAATAATTTTGATCAACATCCTAAATATTAAAAATTATGAAACAGTTAATAGTTTAACATTTTCATAAATATGTGAAACAGTGGTGTGAAAAAGTGTTGACCCCTTCCAGATATCCATTCTTTTTGCGTTTGTCACACTTTAATATTTCAGATCATCAAACAAATTTAAATATTAGTCAAAGATAACATGAGTAAACACAAAACATGAAAAAAATGAAGGTTTTTATTATTAAGGGAAAACAAAATCCAAAACTACATGGCCCTGTGTGAGAAAGTGTTTGTCCCCCTCTTAAAACATAACTGGTTTATCACACCTTATTTCAATTTCTCTAGCCAAACTTTGGCTGGATTACTGCATATCTGTTTGCAATCAAGAAAATCAAAATGATGGTCTGGGGTTGTTTTGCTGCTTCAGGACCTGTAAGCTGTGTTAAATGGAAGCATGAATTCTGCTGTCTCATATTCTGAAAGAGAATGTCCGGCCATCTGTTCGTGACCTCAAGCTGCAGCAAACTTAGATTTTGTTTTCCCTTAATAATAAAAAATACTTTACTTAAAAACTTTTAAATGTGTTTTGTGTTTACTCATGTTATTATAATATTTAAATTTGTTTGATGAGCTGAAACATTAAAGTGTGACAAACATGCAAAAAGATTGGAAATTATGAAGGGGGCAAACACTTGTTCACACCACTATGTATAAATGTGGCAAATGCTTGCAAATTTGGTCCTAAATAAACTATTAAAAAAACTTTCTATGGAAATGGCATGTATATAATTTATATTTTTTATTCAATAAAATCCAAACTTGTAATGCATACAAGACAGTTAGACACTTGTTCTCTTGGATGTTCTCTGTGCTGTAACCTCCAGCTTTGGTTGCACGAATGCAGCTACCGTTTCTTGTAGACACAAGGCTTAAGTTCCAGTCCAATTTTCTTAACATCTTTTATTGCATTGTTTGTCTTCAGGAACTCAAATGAGTAAAAGTGGCTGTTGGATGTGTCCTAGATACAGAAAATAAACAATATAAGTAACAGTATATATAATTTATAAATGTTACTTAATACTTTTTTCTAGGTGATTCATTTAGCTACCAGTTAGTTTGTTAATGTTGTTCAACAATAATATATTGCTGGTCTGTTTACAATTAATATTTTTAATTCACCCTAATTGTTTTGATAAATGCACACTTTTTATATCGCTATCAACTTACCTTACTGACCAGCTTAAAGCCCAAACAAGATAAGGACCCAGCAAACTGGCGTAAATTATCAAACCTACTGGCAACTTCTGCAATTTTGAGGACACCCCTAGAACAAAATGCACAGTAATCAACTTTAAAAATTTAATCTTAAGATAACAAATCTATCCTTCAATCTATTCTTGTAAACATTATTAAATAAATATTTTAGGGTGTTAAAATAGTTTCCTACTACTATTATCAGTTTAGTAAAATATAGAGTCTTCAGATAAAAGATACATATACAGTACAGTCAGGTTCATAAATATCAGGACCGACACAATTCTAACATTTTTGGCTCTATACACCACCACAATGCATTTCATATGAAACGAACAAGCTTTAACTGCAGACTGTCAGCTTTATTTTGAGGGTATTTACATTCAAATCAGGTGAACAGAGTAGGAATTACAACAGTTTGCATATGTGCCGCCCACATGTTAAGGGAACAAAAGTAATGGGACAATTGGCTTCTCAGCTGTTCCATGGCCAGATGTGTGTTATTCCCTCATTATCCCAATTACAATGAGCAGATAAGTTCATTTCAAGTGTGCTATTTGCATTTGGAATATGTTGCTGTCAACTGTCAAGAGGAGATCCAAAGAGCTGTCACTATCAGTGAAGCAAGCCATCATTAAAAGACTGTGGTGGATGACTGAAGAAATCACACTTCACAACAGTTGGCCAGATCAAGAGCACTCTCCAGGAGGTAGGTATGTGTGTCCAAGTGAACAATGAAGAGAAGACTTCACCAGAGTGAATACAGAGGGTTCACCAAAAGATGTAAACCATTGGGGAGCCTCAAAAACAGGAAGGCCAGATTAGAGTTTACCAAACGACATCTAAAAAAGCCTTTACAGTTCTGGAACAACATCCTTTGGACAGATGAGACCAAGATCAACTTGTACCAGAGTGATGGGAAGAGAAGAATATGGAGAAGGAAAGGAACTGTTCATGATCGTAAGCATACCACCGCATCAGTGAATCATGATGTGGTAGTGTCATGGCGTGGGCATGTATGGCAGCCAGTGGAACTGGTTCTCTGGTATTTATTGATGACGTGTCTGCTGACAAAAGCAGCAAGATGTATTCTGAAGTGTTTAGGCAACATTAACTGCTCATATTCAGCCAAATGCGTCAGAACTCATTGGACGGCACTTCACAGTGCAGATGGACAATGAGCCAAAGCAACCTAAGAGAGGAAAGAAGTGGACCGTTATGCATCGGCCAAGTCCCCTGACCTGAATCCGATTGAGCATGCATTTCACTTGAAGACAAAACTGAAAGGAAAATGCTCCAAGAACAAGCAGGAACCAAATACTGTTGCAGTAGAGGCCTGGCAGAGCTTCACCAGGGATGAAACCCAGCGTCTGGTGATGTCTATGCATTCCAATTGAGACTGTTATTAACTGCAACCAAGAATTAAAAAGTAAAAGTTTGATTTATGATTATTCTGTCCCATTACTTTTGTTACCTTAACATTTGGGAGGCACATATGCAAACTGTTGTAATTCCTACACCTGAGTTGGATGTAAATACCCTCAAATTAAAGCTGACAGTCTGTAGTTAAAGCACAAGATGACAGTGTGTTCATTGAAAAGTCATTTTGATATGAAAGAGCCAATAACTTATTTTCTTTAATCATTTTATTTTGGTTCCCGTTAGTACATTTCTGGTTCAAAATGAATGGATTAATGAAGACAAAGGTGCATGTAGACTTTAGTTTTGACAAACAACAGCCAACCAAAATCATCAAACATCAGGATCTCTTCCTCAAAAACAACTGATGACATTCCAGTAGAAGCGTGGAGATGTATAGGAGAGATGGCAGTGGACTTTTTGACTAAATTGTTTAATAGGATTTTGAAAGGTGAGAGGATGCCTGAGGAATGGAGAATGAGTGTTCCGGTACCGATTTTTAAGGATAAGGGAGATCTGCAAGCGTGCAGTAACTACAGGGCAATAAAGTGGATCAGTCACACCCTGAAGTTATGGGAGAGTAGTGGAAGCTAGGATGAGGGAAGAAGTGGCCATCTGTGAGCAACAGTATGGATTCATGCCAAGGAAGGGTACTACAGATGCAATCTTGTTGGAGAAGTATAGAGAAGGTCAGAAAGCGTTGCATTGTGTGTTTGTGAATCTGGAGAAAGCGTACGACAGGGTTCTGAGAGAGGATTTGTAGTATTGTATGAGGAAATCATGTTTGTAAGGGTGGTGCAGGACAGTGAGGAGTATGAGGACAGTGTGACAGCAGCGAGTTGAACGGTAAGAATGTCGGACTGGTTCAAGGTGAAGGTGGTATTGCATTAAGGGTCTGCCCTGAGCCCTTTCTTGTTTGCAGTGGTGATGGACTGTCTGAGCCGTAATAGCCAGCAGGTATTAAATAACTAATTTTAAGAAGGTATAAAAAGTATTACCCCATAACGAGAACTCTGTTTGCCTCAGCCAAAAAGTCAGCACGATTGGTTCCCATCAGTGAAAGACAAAAGACAGCAATATCAACTGTGGAGTCACCAAGTGGCACCTGTGCAGATACAACCAGTAAACAGAAGAAAAGATCAGAGAATTAAAATACCCTTTGATAGCCTAAATGTACTAACTTGTAACTTGTGAAACAGGTATATTAATAAATTCTACATTTCTTTAGAATGGTGTTTACAATTAGTTTAAAATTCCAGACAAAATTAAAATGCCTTTTGTAATCAGAATAAAAGGCTATTTAAAAAATGAAATTTGCTGCCAGAAGGACTTTCCTTTTTAAAAACATTCCCAAACATTTGTTTCTTCTGTGGGAAGTGGTAGCCTAGTGGTTAAGGTGTTGAACTAATGCCAAACTGACTGGAGTTCGATTCCCACCTCCACCAAGCAACCACTGTGGGCCCATGAGCAAGGCCCTTAACCCACAATTGATCAGTTGTAAAAAGAGACCAAATTGCTCAGTTGTATAAGAGACCAAATGTAAGTCGCTCTGGATAAGAGCGTCTGTCAAATGCCAAACTGTAACTGTAGAACATCATCTAGCTGTTGGAGGGGGCAATTGGTTTATACAGCAATAATAGGTGTTGGTATGTGCCAGTGCAACATTCAAACTGGTGCTATGGCCCATAATTCCCCAGCAGAACTTAGCATCAAACCATATGATGTAGATCTCCTTCTCACTCTTCTGTATCCAGCAACACACAATGCAAAGTTTCCCAGCAGAACCATAAATCTACAGAATCACAATAAATCATTGTGAAATGGCCAAATTGAATGCGTAATGTTTGTGTGTTTTATAACATTTTCATTGACTACCTGGGAAAATAGATGGTACCACACATAGTTCAGATGTATGTAATTTCTACTTTTTTATACATTTGTTAACGGGCAGAAAATGTACAATACCAGTTTCAACACTTTCCTTCAGTGTTTATTATATTTAACATTGCATGTTAAAGTCCTAACAACAAAAATATTTAACATGGAATTATGTAGTGCAGAAAATACTACCAACCCAGAAAATGTTTAACTTTTATAAGACTCTTGGAAAACAATTGCATATGGATACCTTATGAAACGGACTCAGAATAACTAAGAGTGTGCACTGTTATTTAAGCAAAACGTCTGAAAACTGACAATATAAAAACATACTTTGAGGTATTTCAAACTTTTATTAAATACAAAATAACCTATGCACTTAATTTAATTCGCCCCAGAAGATATCAGGGACCTTTACATATCATGCATAATTTTATTGATGATCTGTGAGATCAGTGAGATTTCAGATTTCTCCCTTCTTCTAAAATTTGAATAAGATTTCAGACTTTAATCTCCCTCCAACTGAGGCCTTACATTTGATTTGTGCACCAAATCTATCAAATCACAAATTGATTTATTAATTTTAAAGAATGTTAAATATCTTAGGCCATTTCATGAAACAAAACTAAACCAAGACATTATTCATTCATTCATCTTGTTACCTGCTTATTCACTAATTCGGGGGTCACAGGGGTCTGCTGGTGCCTATCCCAGCGCACATAGGGCGAGAGGCAGGGGCACCCCATGGATGGGTTGCCAGTCCATCTGAGGGCCACACACAGACAAACAACCACTCAAACTCACATTCAGTCCTATGGACAATTTAGAAATCACCAATCGACCTAATCTGCATGTTTTCGGACTGTGGAAGAAAACTGAGTACCCGGAAGCGCTGGGAAACATGCAATGAAAGATCCCCGGCCTAGGAATTGAACCCGGAACCTTCTTGTTGTGAAGCGACCATGCTAACCACTACGCCACTCTACCAAGCCAAGACATCATTAAACCTCAATATCTGCAACCATTGAATTGTAATTCATTAGTTACCAATAAGCAAGTCTGTTTTATGTGTTTTATCAAATATTAATTTAAATCTGATGATGACCTTAAAAGTATTTCTTGCACAAAGCTTCAGGAAAGTAACAAAGATAAATTCATTCATAATACCTGTATATTCAAACAAAAACGTATGCCATAAAATATAAATAAAAGGTCTTTGTTCTTCTGACATGTAATAATGACAGAACCAAAAATAACCAAGCACTGTGATGTGTACTATAGAAACTTACATTGGCCATATCACAGACAGTGACCATGTCACACACAGGAGCCAAATCAAAACAGTGTACTTTGTTATTCACGCTTCTTGCAATCTTGCAGTCTCCGCAGCCAAAGTCCGCTATTACCAAAGATGAGGATCTAACAAGAACAAACAAACTGACTTTTAATCATTTTGTTTAGTAAATAACTCAAATGTATATTATTTATACAGTACATTTATTAGAGCCACCGAGCTGTTTCTCAACTAAATATATAGTAAAAAGAAAGCTTTTTCAGTGGTTTACAGTGACACAATTATGGTTAATTGTCAGCTTTAATTATTCATGAATTTAATTAAAAATATTCTTGCAGTCAAATAGACCAATTCTAAAAATAATGACTATAAACATTGGATTAAATTAAATCTGAATCATCTTCTTTCTTAGGTAGCGCCAAAGCGGATCACTCTTCTCCACACTAGCCTGTCCTCTACATCTGCCTCTTTCACCCCAACTACCTGCATATCTTCCTTCACCACATCTATAAACCTCCTCCTTGGTCTTCCTCTTTTCCTCCTGACCAGCACCTCCATCCTCAGCATTCTTCTACCAATATGCTGCATGTCCCTCCTCTGCACATGTCCAAACCATCTCAACCTAGCCTCT
>JAOTRA010061722.1:0-15889 GCA_026260255.1 Pseudolaguvia tuberculata | reverse complement strand
GATATAAGAGAGAGAGAGAGAAAGAGAGATAGATAGATAGATAGATAGATAGATAGATAGATAGATAGATAGATAGAGAGAGAATGTGCACAATATGTGTGGTAGCTTATGGTGCACAACTTGATGCATATGCACGCATTCACTAAAAGTGTTCAAATTATAGAAAAAAAGTTATCGTTTTAATTATTTTCCATCTTTCTTATTATCTATTTCATCACCTGAATCAGAAACCAATTAAGGCAATCAAACCCAAGCCTAGTAGTCTTTTCACTCAAATGATCTCTGTTTACTTTAAAATCAAGGAAGACTTCAGTAATTGCTGTTTTAATTGCTGCCAATATTAATCACTTGCTTTTGTAATTACTCTAGTGTTCAATATTCTTTATGTTTCAAGACACTGTGCCAGAAAGGATGATATTAAACTTCCTATTACATAGTCTAATGTCTAATAGATCTATTATACAGACTGCTCATCTATATAATACGCTACTCAAATGTTATCTAATTTTAAATAAAATGTACTGTAACGATATCCTTCATATTCCTCAGTCCACTTTAGGTAGACCGACTACAATTCTTACTGAATTTATGAAAACTGCCTGGTAGGTGTTTTTAAAAGTGGTAAAAAGTATAAAAGTTGGGTTCTCTCTTTGCATGCTTAAATGTATTTTATTTCGATTAGCTGCTTTCTGTAAATTGTTAAGTCAGAAGGAACAGTGAATTTATTTAGTTTCCTCAAGTCACCAGTAGCTGGTGTTGTGTGCGTTACATATGGGAAATGCGCATGTGCAACATCTTTAGTTTTGTAGATGTACAATGAGTTGTGCGAGGGAGATGTGTTGTGTATACTCTTCGCAATTAATGTTAAATGCAAAACCATCCAAAGTTTACAGAATTTTGCTGGGGGTTTCAGCTCTCATAAAGTGAATGTGAAATGTGAATGTAAGGGAATGTGAAGTGTGAATGTGTGTGACGCCCTCACACGGCGTCAGCAGGCAGCGTCAGCTGTCAAAGCGCCACATACATGTTTGGCGTTGTCGTCCTGGCAACTAGGTTGCCAGGGCGATGATGTAATATTTAAGGCGACACGCTGGTAAGCGCGATTGTGGGTTATTGAATGTACGGCGTGTTTAGAGACTTTGGAACATGTGGAAACTTTGGGACTATCTGTGGAGTTATCTTTGTTTATATTCTCGTTCAGTTATATTGTCTCCGTGTTTTCTCTCCGTCTTGGTGTCTTTGTGTTTTTGTTTTATTTCGTTACGTGTTCAATGAATGTATTCACCTCACTACTACATCTGGAAATAAATCATCACTCTTCACTGCATAATGGATCCGGCTTCTTTCTCCATGCTCACTGCGTCATTACAGAATAACCCACCATCTACGGATCCAGCGGGAAAGAATAAGGTGATGGATCATTTTCTTAAACCGTTTAGCCTGGATTTTTTATCGCCGCCTCTAGCCACGCTAGCACTAGCATTCAATGCTATAGAGGCTAATCTGCTAGTCACCGCTATCCGGCTGCACACTCAAGCATTCCAATTGCTAACCAGACAGGCTAACCTCCTAGCACGAGTGCTAGCACCTACGTGTAAGCACCTGAAGCCTCCAAACAAATTTAACGGCAAACAGGAACGTTGTCTGCCATTCGTCTCTCAATGTCGCCGAAATTTTTCACGCGCTCGTCTGTTCCCGTCAGCAAAATGTGAGTTTTTGTTATTGCTACTGAGCGACGAGGCACTACTGGTGATAGCGGCGATATGGGACTTATACTGGCAACAACCCGTGGCTATTAAGCACTTTCTGCACTGGATTTCGGAGGCCTTTTTCGGACCTATCGAGCCTGGGTTGGTGTCTGCATCAGAGCCCTCTGTGTCTGCATCAGAGCCCTCTGTGTCTGCATCAGAGCCCTCTGTTTCTGCATCAGAGCCCTCAGGCAGCATGAAGGACACCTACTCACCGTGCGCTAGGAGGTTTACATCCCGCCCCGTCCAGATTGACGAATGCTACAGTGGTCCCTTCGAGGTGATTGAGGCTACCCCAGGGCCACAACCTCGCCTGGTGTCACATGTGCTTTGACATGCAGCTGGGGCCCCGTAAGCAAACTGGATTGTTAGGTCCAGCGAAGGGTCCTCCTTGGCTAGAAAAGGCTTTACCAGAGCCCTCTGCGTCTTCACCTCAGCCCTCATCATCGTCTTTGCTGGCTTCTGAAGTTTTGTCTTTGCCAGCTCATGAAGTTTCATCTTTGCCGGCTCCTGAAGTTTCGGCTTCGCTGGCTCCCGAGCTCTCATCAGCATCTACATCCGAGCCCTTGTCAACGTCTGCATCCGAGCCCTCGCCAGCGTCTGCATCCGAGCCCTCGTCAGCGTCTGCATTCAAGCCCTTGTCAGCTTCTGCATACGAACTTTTGTCCATGCCCGCACCAGAACTTTTGTCTGTGCCTGCACCTGAACTTTTGTCTGTGCCCGCACCTGAACTTTTGTCTTTTTCTATGGTCATTTCAGAGTCTCCTACTTTCCGTTCAGAGTCCCCTATGTTCCTTTCAGAGTCCCCTGCGGTCCTTTTGTCGTCCCTTTCATTACCTTGTGCGTCCCAATCTGTACCTTCTGAGTCCCACTCGTTACTTTCAGTGTCCCCCTCGGTCCATTTAGTGTCGCCCTTGGTCCCTTCAGCGCCCCCTTGGCCCTTTCAGCGTCCCCCTCTGTCCCTTCAGAGTTCCCTTCAGTCCCTTTGGTCTCTTCCGAGTTCCCTTGGGACTCTATTATGTCCCTTTCAACCCTTTGGTCCCTCCAGAGTTGTCAGAGGACCCTTTGGCCCCTCCAGAGTTGTCAGAGGCCCCTTTGGCCTCTTCAGAGTTGTCAGAGGTCCCTCTGGTCCCTCCAGAGTTCCCTTCGGTCCCTCTGGTCCCTCCAGAGTTCCCTTCGGTCCCTCCGGTCCCTCCAGAGTTCCCTTTGGTCCCTCCGGTCCCTCTAGGGTTCCCTTCGGTCCCTCCAGAGTTCCCCACTGAAGTCCTTTCTGTCCCCTTCGAGCTCCCTTTGTGGCCTTTCGAGTTCCCTTTGTGGGCTTTCAAGGATCCCTTTATGGCCTTTTGAGTTCCCCGCGGGCGTGAATGAGGAACCGCATGGGGTACTTATGGAGGCCTGGAAGCCTTGCTCTGACCACAGCCCACTCCGTTTGTGGAGTGTACAGGGTCCTGGACCCCCCTTGCTATCTCTTCATGCACTATGGGCTGACTAATATGGGTTTTTTCCTTTTTTTTGTATGTTTTCTTTGGGCTGTGCCTTGGAGGACGCCAGTTGACGCCCTTTAGAGGGAGGGGTTATGTAAGGTGGCGGACAACAGCGGACGAGGCTCCGCCCCTCGCGCAGCGTCAGCGGACGAGGCTCCGCCCCATGCAGCGTCAGCTAGCAAAGTGCCACAAACCTATTTGCCAGGACGATGACGTAATATTTAAGGCGAGGTGCTGGTAAGCGCGATTGTGGGTTATTTAATGTATGGCGTGTTTAGAGACTTTGGAACTTGTGGAAACTTTGGGACTATCTGTGGAGTTATCTTTGTTTATATTCTCGTGCAGAGAATATAAATCACCACGTCATTACAGTGAAATAGGAGCTTATTTTTTCATTCATGAAAAACTTTTCAGAACAAATTAGTCTTTTGAAAATATTAACTAAATTAACTACGAAGTAATTGAACCCGCTAAATGTGGACTGTTTGGTAAATCAAAGCTTTAAAATTTAGTGTCTCAGAAAATTTTAATATTACATAAGATCAATAGAAAATTATAAAATCAGACTCTGGCACTGCACAGGTGTAATGGAAGCTCTGCCTTCTTGACAGCCTTCAAGCCAACTGTAGGGTTGTTGGGTCTGGTATCTCTCATTTTGTTGGACAATCCAGCACAGTAACAACATGGTCATTAAATTAGCTTTTGGTATTTTTTGTTATGTGGGCAGGTTCCAGGTCCTGCTGGAAAATGTAATCAGCATCTCCATATAGCTTGTCAGTAGAAAGGAAGCATGACGTGCTCTAACAACTACTTCAGAATGACTTCAGAAAACTCAGTGGACCAACACCAGCAGATGACACGGCAACCCAAATCATCAGTGAATTTAAAACTCCACACTGGACTCCAGGTAACATGGATTCTGTGCCTCTCCACTCTTCCTCCATGCTATGGAACCTATATTTCCAAATGAAATGCAAAATTAAATTTCATATTAAAAGAGAACTTTTGACTATTGAGCAACAGCAGCACGCTGACGGAGAAGATTGTAGCGTTAGAGGAGCGCATCCAGTCTTTAGAGAAGGTTAGTAAGTGTAAGGGTAGTGCAGTAGGTGGACTGGATGCCGTAGATAGATCCACCCCGACTCTGGCGTTAGAGCCCTTACAGCGGGGCGAAATGGTGACGACCCGGCAGCATAATCGCTTAGTCAAAGCTAACGCTAAAGCTGCGGCTAAAGCTAAAGCTAAGGCTAATTCAACGGAGCACCCCACAGAGACTCGCGTGCCTTATAAAACAGCCCTCCTCAGCGATGCACCCGCTGAGAAGAATACAGGAACTCTGGTTATTGGAGAGTCCATAGTCAGGTACGTTAAATTAGCCAGACCATTAGAGTCTCCAGCGGCTATAGTCAAATATATTCCTGGAGTCAGAGCACCGGACATAACGGTTAATCTTAAGGCAATAGACCAACAGAGGTTTGCTAAGTTAGTGGTACATGCCAGTGCCAGTGCCAACGATATCCACCTTCGCCCGTCAGAGACGACTAAGGTTAATTTTATAGAGGTGTTAAATTTGTCGAAGAAAATGTTCGATGTCGTAGTATACTCTGGTCCTATTCCTATGCGACGTCGCGACGTAGCCTACAACAGGTTATGGTCGCTAAACCGCTGGATGTCCAGGTGGTGCTCTGAGAACAAATTACCCTTTATTGATAATTGGCGAGTGTTTGAGGGCAAACATGGCCTGTTAGGGCGAGATGCCGTCCATCCCACTCGGGAAGGGGCTGCTGTCTTGTCATGCAACATAGCCCATAGTCTTAGGACAGGCCTAGTTAATCGTTGAATGTCCAGAGCCCAGGCCATGGAGCAGGTGGTCAGGTTAGTCCGACCATCTGCTTGCTGCTTAGAGTCATCATCTAGGACACCTAGGACTTTTAATATTGAGACTGTGTCTGTTCCCCGACCTAAACATAGGTTTAGAAATAATCAGAAAGTGTGTCTTAATAATCTAATTAATGTAGTCACTTCTAACATAGAACCTGCTGATCACACAGCCCGCTCCTCTGATCTGAAGATTGAATTATTAATTATCAGATCTATTGCATCTAAATCTCTTATTGTTAATGAAATGATTACAGATCAGAAGTTTGATGTCCTGTGTTTAACAGAATCCTGGACTAAGCAGAATGAGTATGTAGCATTAAATGAAGCCAGTCCTCCAGCTTACAGCTACATACATCAGCCTCGTCTAACCGGTAGAGGTGGAGGCTTAGCCGCTATTTACAATAATAGTTTAAAGATTATACAAAAACAGGAATATAATTTTAACACATTTGAAATTCTTTATAGTAAATTAATGTATGTAACGGCAAACAATAAGCAGAGTCAGTCTATTCCAATTATTATTATTTACAGACCACCAGGACCATACTCTGAATTTCTTGGTGAATTTGCAGATTTTGCACGAACCTGGTGGTCTCTGTTGATAGAGCACTAATTGTTGGCGATTTTAATATTCATTTCGAGAATGCACACATAAAGCAGGTCACACATTAAACTTGATATTATCCTTTGGTATAAATGTAGGGAATGTAGAGATAAGCCCACAGTGTGAAATAGTCTCTGATCACTGTCTCGTTTCATCTAAAATATCCCTTAGTCAGAATGTACACGTAGCCCGCGTTACCGCATGAAACGTACATTGACATCTATGACTCCCCCAAATTTTATTAACCACCTGCCAGATTTATCCACTAAGATTGGATTACCGTTGGATCCCATGGAACATAGATAATATTATTAAAATTGCATTCTTTCACCTTAGGAATATCGCTAAAATTAGGAATATTCTGCCATTGAATGATGCAGAAAAACTAGTCCAAGCCTTCCTCACGTCCAGGCTGAATTATTGTAATGCTTTGCTTTCTGGATGTACAGCAAAACTTATAAATAGACTTCAGTTAGTTCAGAACGCAGCAACGAGAGTCCTTACTAAGACCAAGAGATTCGAACATATCACCCCTGTTCTATCCACACTGCAGTGGCTCCTGGTGAGATTCCGTATAGATTTTAAAATACTACTTTTAACCTATAAATCACTAAATGGTCTCAAACCTCAGTACCTTAGTGATCTGGTGGTGCCCTATGTTCCGCCATGCCCACTTCGTTCAAAGGATGCGGGCTGTCTGTCAGTGCCAAATGTAAATAAAGTTACAGCAGGGGGCAGATCGTTTTCATACAATGCCCCCTTCAGTGTCCCCCTCGGTCCATTCAGCACCCCCTTGGTCCCTTCAGCGTCCCCCTCGGTCCCTTCAGAGTTCCTTCAGCCCCTTTGGCCCCTCCAGATTTGTCAATGGCCCCTTTGGCCCCTCCAGAGTTGTCAGAGGCCCCTTTGGCCTCTTAAGAGTTGTCAGAGGTCCCTCTGGTCCCTCCAGAGTTCTCTTCGGTCCCTCCGGTCCCTCCAGAGTTCCCTTTGGTCCCTCCAGTCCCTCCTGGGTTCCCTTTGGTCCCTCTGGTCCCTCTAGGGTTCCCTTCGATCCCTCCAGAGTTCCCCACTGAAGTCCTTTCTGTCCCCAAAATTATGGAACAGTCTACCAGTTTATGTCTGGGAGTCAGACACAGTCTTAATGTTTAAGTCTAGATTAATGTAAAGTCTAGACCCATTTATTTAGTCAGGCATTTCAGTGTTAGTCCTCTTTAGATAAAGGAGCAGATTTGGGGGACTCATAGATATTGAGTATTATGGTGATTGGATGCTGTCATCCGGACTCTCACCGATCACTCAGTTGTGGTGGTTTATATAACCATTTTCTCTCCCCCACTCTTTTGTCGAGGTATACGTGCCGGCCCACCGCGTTGGATCGGGAGCGTCATGTATCGGCTTGGTCATCACATTCCCGCGATGACTTCTGACATCATCCAATTTCCAGCCACCAGAACTGTTTCACCCACACTTACACATACCCATATACATTAATTTCTGTTCAACCCAAATGAGGATAGGTTACCTGTTGAGTCTGGTTCCTCTCAAGGTTTCTTCCTAATCCCACTCTAGGGAGATTTTCCTTGACACTGTAGCCTCGGCTTGCTCATCAGGGACAAACTCACCATTCATCTATTTATCATTCATTCTGTAAAGTTGATTTGAGGCAATAACTGTTGTAAAAAGCGCTATAGAAATAAAATTGAAATTGAAACAAACCAGTTTTTTTCTCTAGAGTACAGTTTTTCTTTACAGTCCAGGTAAGACATTTTAACAATGTTTCTAGGACTACTGTGTGTAGTGGCTCCTAATGCGCTGACTCCTGCCTCAGTTCAGATTTTGCCTGATGATCTTCTCCAGGCTGCTGTTATCCTTTTTGCTGGCACACCTTTCTGATACACTCAGATACATTTTCCTTTCACTGAATTTTCTATGAATATGTTGGGTTACAGCACTGAGTGAACAACCAATTTATTTTTGTGGCTTATCCTCCTTATGGTGGGTGTCAGTGACTGTATTTAGGACATCCGTTGAGTCAGCAGTCTCCCCACGATTGTGTAGCTCGCTGACCCAGACTAAAGGAGAATTTAAAACTCAGGAAACCTTTTCAGATTAAAAAGAAACCACTGTGGGCCCTTGAGCAAGGCCCTTAATCCACAATTTCTGTTATAAAAAAAAAAAAGAGACCAAATGTAAGTCGTTCTGGATAAGAGCATCTGCCACATGCCAAACTGTAACTATAACTGTAACACCATGACTTTCCATGGAACTTTTTCCACAATATTAAAATGTTGACATTGAGTTTGAGGGTTTCATTATCTGTAAAGCCAGAATCATCAAAACTTACAGAAATAGAGGAAATATTTCACTCCATGAGTAATATATCTATGTAATATACGGGTTTTACTTTCTGAAATTAGTGACAAACAATATTGCCTTTTTTATGACATTCTAATTCTTTGAGATGTGCCTGTATTTATTTTTAAAATTAAAATATAAGTGTATTTTAGTTCAAGAAAAACAATATGCAGTTTGACCTGATTGATCCTAATCTTTTTCAGTAGCTCATTTTCAGCATCCTTTCTTAAGCATAATCCATAAACGATTGTTTGTCCCTCATTTCAGAAACAAAACATGCATATTATACAGTTTCATTACACAGAGAGTGAAATATTTCAGTCCTTTATTTCTTGAAATTTTTATGTCAATTTGATTCTTGTAAAATAAATACCAAAACTCATTACTGGAACACACTTTTAGTAATATCATTAATGTTCAAATTGTTCTAATATGTTCTAATATATCCATGTATTTTTTAAAGAATCTCCCTAAAAGAAAGTCCTGGGTTTGACTGGTGAGCCTAAATTGTCCATAGTAATGAATGTGGTTCTTCGTCTATGAGTGGCCCTGTAATAGACTGGCGAACTGTCCAGAGTATATCCCTGCCTCGCAGGGATAAGCTCCAGCAGACCTCTGTGACCCAGAATTAGGGAATAAGCGGGTAAAAAGATGAATTAGTGAGTGAATGGATGTACATTCCTAATATACATATTTTCTGACTGTGTGAGGAAACAGAATGGCCATTGTCTGGGAATCATACAGAATTCTTCCTGCTTCTGAAAAGAGGATTTTTTAATACTTTTAACAATGGAACAGATATTCTCATGTATGAAATGTCTTTTCTTAATGTAATTTAGTCATCAACAGATTAACAAGTCCCAAAATGAATGAATGAAGTGTAAAGTTTGATTACATGTAAATAATTCAGATTGTCACCCCCCACCCCCTCCTGCAGTTCCGGAGTTTCAATTTCACCACACCGCTTCGCAAGCCGCACAGCTGAAATGAATTCTGTGCACTGATTTCTCTAAGTTTTAATTGCGCCGGCAAGGGTTTCATGTGTTGCATTTGTTTATGCTCATGTTTGTAAGTGTTTGTTTATTGGACTTTATGTACTTTCTTCAATGATTGCACTTTCTCAAATTTTGGAATTTTTATGTATTCTTGATCTCTGGATGTTTGAGGAGTTTCTATTTCAGTTTTTTGTTTAAACTTCTGAAAGTTTTTGTGTTTTTAAACTTTCTGTAATAAACTTTCCCTATTGTCACCATTCTGAGGTTGGGTTCTATTCATCTGACTCCCTGTTTCCGCTGCCTGACAGAATGATCCAACCATATAGAAACCCAGTGAATTGGTGTCAGCCTCAGACCACAGTAGAGAGCCAGGGTGCCCCGCTTGGTTCCCACCAAGAGGGTATTCAGCAGGTACACCAAGCCCTCAGGTTTATCTTAGACTCCATATCCATGCTCGCTGCCCGCATTAGTGTGCATCAGAACTTTGATTTCTCATTTTGTGGGTGCCCACCCACTTGACAGTCCCCCCAGAGGAGACCCCGGCGGTCACGGCCTGTCTTGTAAGAAAAGGCTAGAGCCATCTTTGTCTCATAAGAGGATGTTCCAGTCATCTTCTTCTTGTCAAAGGAGGCTCCAGCCATCCATCTCTCTTCAGAGGAGGCTCCAGCTGTCCCCATCTCATCAGTGGAGGCTCCACAGGCTTATTTCATCAGGCTCACTAAAGAAGACCCATCATGTCACCTCTGCCAACCAAACTCTCCTTAACTTATTTGTGAGGGAGTAGTTACACAGACTACGGGACTGGACCTAGCTCTCCCCTGAAAGGATCTGCCACCCTTCATGAAGTGTTTGTCTGTTATGTTTATCTCTTGTTTTTTTGGCTTGTTCGTCTGTGTTTGATTTGGGTCAGGTTTGTTCTTGAACCCATTCGGAGGTACCCAGTAGAATGCATGGAGGCATTCATAGGAAGGGGGGTACTGTCACGCTTCGCTCTGTCACTGCCACTATGACTCCCGTTTCGTGTCTGGTTACTCTCATCTCCTTTCTCCTTGCGCTGTGCACCTGAGCCGATTCAGCAGCGTAGCAGTTCTTGAAATAGCAGCATCTTTCTTTCTTCTATGATTGGATCATTGCATGTATGTACGTGTCTATGTTTTTGACCTCTGTTTGTTCACTTGGACAATTTGTCTTACTGCTCTGGATGCTGTATTTCTGGACTCCATCTCTTTACCATTCTGCGCTTCGGTTTAATTAATCTGTCTATTCCAACCATGTGACACATATGATAACCACTGTTTTATATTCTGTTCTTCTATTCTCAACAAACAACATATCAACAAAATGTTCAATTATCAAACTTGGAAGACTGGCTATAAATATACTGAGTTACCTTTTGGATTATTACCAAGCTATTAGTCTGTAAATATAGCTAATGCAGCATGCATTAGTAATTCATGTTACTAATGCTTAGCCACCATTATAGAAGCCATCTCCTTAGCGGAAAATGTTTAATGACTTTAAGAAAATAATACATGGTCAGGTTATGTATACAACCATGGTTCTCTTAGGTAATGAGATGCTGCATGGAAGCATTGTGGGAATGCCCTTTAATACCATTTGGCCTGAAACGAGTAATGCTTCCAATCTAAAAGCATTGTGTTATGGATTGGTTATGTCATTAAACATATCCAAACATGCATTGTGCCATGGCGTGTTAAGATCGCAGCCAGCATTGACAAATATGGATGGAAGGCAGGTAACTGAAGCTCCATATTCAAAAATTAACTAATTAATTTTTTATTTCATTAATTTTGGGTCATGGAGGTCTGTTGGAGCCTATCCCAGCACACATAGGGTGAAAGGCAGGGGTATACCTTCTACAGGTCAGTAGTCCACTACAGGGCCAAATGACGACATACACTCACTCTTATGAGCAATTTAGAATCACCAATCAACCTATTGTAAATGTTTTTGGACTGTGGGAGGAAACTAGAGGACCCAGAGAAAACCAACAGAAGTGCGTGGAGAACATGCAAATTCCACACAGAATGACCACCTGCCCAGGAAGCAAATCTGATGCTAACCACTATGCCATTGCGCTGCACAAGTTACAAACTGTTTTGCCAAATATACACCTTCACAAAACGAGTATTTTATGACAAATCCTTTGTTGCCAATCTCAGAGCTGACCTTCAGGGTATGTTTGATACAGCTCAAGTTTTTTAAGGTAAACCAACTTCACTAAAGCTTAATACTTTTCTAATATTTATCATTGCAAATTTAGAGGCAGTTAAAACTCAAATTAAAAAGTATTATTGTTTCTGGTGATTGATTGGTTTGATACCATACTGTTATTGCCTTTGTGGGATGATCAAATGTTTTTTTTTGTGTATATGCTAGCTTACCTCTAGGATCTGTACTTTTTCCAATCTCAAAATGAACCGCGGTGAGAAAGTGTATGTGTTTGAGTGTGAGAGAGTTCCATTCTATATATTAAAAAGGCTGAATTCATCATGACTGTAAGGCAAGTTACGCCTTCTGATCAGCAGGTGAGCGCGCCCTTTTTTCTATTTTTGTTCTATTAAACTAGTTCTCTGCACCATGGACCCGACCACGCCTAATTCATTACAGAATGCTTTACCAACCATGGGTCCAGCGGAGTTTAGCAAGCTGTTCTCTGCCTTCAATCTCCAGACGCAGACATTACAATCCTTCCATGACCGGTTAAGCGCCCTGGAGCAGACTGTCCCAGGTCAAGCCAGTATCCCTACCTCTCTGCCAGTCAAGTTTGACGGGTATCCGGAACAGTGTCGTGGGTTTATTTAACAGTGCCGCATCCTGTTCACTGAACACCTCCCAGCTTTCCTATCAGAAAGTAAGAAATGTGATTTCATTCTCTCGTTACTATCTGGTAAAGCCTTGAGCTGGGTTGCTGCTGTATGGGACAGTGACTCTGGTATTCGCTCTTCAAGCGATCATTTTCTCTCTCAGATTCGGGAGGTGTTTGAGCACCCAGCCAGGGGGCTGGATGTTGCTTCTCAGCTACTCTGCCTGTGCCAAGGTGAGCAGTCCGTGGCGAGCTTTGCAATAGCCTTCCGCACGCTTGAAGCACAAAGCGGCATGAATGAAGTTGCGCTGAAAGCGCTGTTTAAAGAGGGTCTTAACCTGAACCTCCAAGCTGAACTGGTGTGCCTTGGAGACCAAGACTCATATACTGACTTTGTGCAGTGTGCAAATCGATTGGATAATCTACTTCGCAATCACCAAATCCCCGCAGTGCTCCTTTCTCCGCACAAAAGCGTGATCAGAGAAAGGTGCATGCCTGAGTCTGAGCCTAAGCAAGTGGGGTTTCACAGACTTTCCGACGAGGAGAAATCCAGACACAGAGTGAACTATCTGTGTATGTATCGCGGAGATCCCAGTCATCTGCATCGTTTTTGCCCCATGAGGCCCTGTCTCTCTGCTGAGAGAGTAGGGGCACCTGTGCCCGCCGTAGCCACTGCAGTAAGTCTAATGTTACCTGTCATGCTCAAATTTAATAATAAGTCTCATCTGTGTTCTGCTCTGGTGGACTCTGGGTCAGCACTAAATTTAATCGATGATAAGCTGATATCACTTTGCGGTCCCCCACTTCTTATTACAGCTATCGACGGGCATCCTACTAGATCCTATCAATCACTCGTCGGACTATTCAGGTTACAATGGAGGTTACGCCTGCCCATGTTGAGACTGTATTTCTATATCACCTCCGCTCATAAGACACCGTTAATTTTTTCCTTGGTTGCGTAAACATGACTCAGTAATCTCCTGGAGCAAGCAGGCAATAATCATATGGTCACCTTCCTGCCAAGAGTGTTGTGACCTCAGCCACCCTGCCACTACTGTGCCATGTTCAACTGCCCTGACCTGTCCCGATAATGTCCCCACTGTGTATCATGATCTGGCCGAAGTTTTTAGTAAAGAAACAGCTGAGAATCTTCCTCCTCACCGGCCCAGAGTCTGTAGTATAGAGCTTCAACCAAACACATGTCCCCCTAAGAGCCACATATACCCTTTGTCCCAACCTGAGACAGCTGCCCTAGAGGACTACATAGAGGAGGCTCTCAGTAACGGCCACATTCGCTCCTCTACTTCTCCCGCAGCCGCAGTTTTCTTCTTTGTAGGCAAAAAGGACGGGGGTCTGAGACCCTGTATAGATTACAGAGGCTTAAATGAAATCACCGTTAAGTATCGTTAACCCCTGCCCTTGGTCCCAGCTGCACTAGAGCAACTGAGAGAAGCTCAGGTCTTCATAAAGTTAGACTTGCGCAGCAAATATAATCTCATCCGCATCAGAAAGGATGACGAATGGAAAACTGCATTCATCACACCCAGAGGCCAGTACGAATACCTAGTCCTACGGTCTCTGTAATGCTCCTGCAGTTTTCCGTGATCTGCTCAATGTCTGTGTAATAGACGACATTCTTATTTATTCCCAGAACCTTTCATAACATGCATCCCAGGTGAGGGTAGTTTTACAACGGTTGCTTGACAATAACCTGTATGTGAAAGCAGAAAAATGTGAATTTGATAGGACGTCTATTCAGTTCCTAGGCTATTGCATTAACTCACAAGGAGTGTCTATGGAGCCCAGCAGAGTGCAGGCAGTTAGGGACTGGCCTCGCCTCAAAGCTGTGAAGGGGTTGCAGTGGTTCCTAGGTTTCACAAACTTCATCCGAAACTATAGTCAAACTGCCTCGTCTCTTACGTCTCTCTTGAAGGGAAAACCCTCTAAGCTAGTGTGGTCAGAAGCTGCAAAGAGAGCCTTCCAGAGGTTAAAGTAGAAGTTCACCTCTGCTCCCATCCTGTGCCATCCTGACCCCACGCTGCCGTTTATAGTTGAGGTTGATGCCTCGGATTATGGCGTAGGGGCCGTGTTATCTCAACATTGGGGGTTTACCATTGAAATTGCAGCCATGCGCCTAATTTCTTCTCCCGGAAATTAAACGCAAGCGAGTGTAACTACGACATTGGCAACAAAGAACTGTTAGCCATTAAGGAGGCCCTAGTTGAGTGGCGACACTGGTTAGAGGATAGTACTCACCCATTCACCGTCCTTAATGATCATCTCAACCTGGAATATGTTAAAGGGGCACACAGGCTGAATGCCCAACAAGCCCGGTGGGCCCTATTCTTCACGTGTTTTCAATTTACTGTAACCTACTGCCTGGGGTCTAAGAATGGAAAAACTGATGCTCTGTCCCGATGCTCTGTCCCGTTGCCATGACCCACCTGACCCAGGTTATGGGACCTGGAGGAGGAGATCCGGGCGGCTCAGTCCCGAACACCACGACCTAGGGATTGCTCCACCGGGAACCTCTTTGTTTCCCCAAACCTTCGCCAACGCGTTTTACCGTGGGTTCACACGTCCCTCAGCACTGGACACCCCAGCGGGCAGCGCACTTAACCTCTGGTGGCAAGGAGGTTTTGGTGGCCCCGCCTCCGCTCTGAGACCTACAATTTTGTGAGAGAATGTTCAGTGCGTGAACAATCCAAAACTCCCCAGCACCTGCCTGAAGGTCTTCTCCAACCTCTATTGGTTCTCCAAAGGCCCTGGTCACACATAGCGGTCAACTTTGTCACTAATTTACCACCCTCTCATGGCCACACTGTTATCTTAACCATAGTAGACCGATTTTCAAAAGCCTGCCAATTCTTACCTCTAAAGTGCCTTCCTACTGCTACTGAAATGGCCAACCTGCTGTTAACCAAGTCTTTAGAGTGTATGGTCTCCTGGAAGACATCGTGTCGGAGAGAGGACCCCAGTTCACCTCTCGTGTCTGGTCTGAGTTCTGTAAACGTCTTGACATTAATGTAAATCTGTCCTCAGGATATCACCCCCAGTCCACCGGCCAAGCAGAGAGGCTGAATCCTGAGGAGAGGTGCTGGGTGAAGGCTGTCGACATCCAGGACCCTTCCCTCATCCACGAATTCCACACCACCCATCCATATCGTCCAGTCCCCCGACCGCAGGTGAGGGCGCCCTCGCCCGAATACTGAGTGACTGTTTCCTGTTCCGGGTTAGAGGTCAAGGACGCTCTATATAAGTTAGCATTCTGCTACCATGCGGCGTAAAGCATTGTTTGTTGTGTAGCCTATGTTAAATTATCTTTTGTGTAGTTCACTTTGTTCTCTAAACTAGCCCTCTGCTAACTTAGTCCCTTTGGTTCCTTTTATGCCAGTGTCTTCTAGTGTCTATTAAACTGGTTTGCTGCACCATGGACCCGACCACGCCTAATTCATTACAATGACCCTAAACTAGATAAAATGCCCACTAAGTGTTGACTTGTAATGAGCAAGTTGAGAAAGCACAATATCCAGTTACAAAGGTAGGCATATACTCAACTGCTGTTGGGTATATGCCAACATTTACATTTACATCATTTGGCAGATGCCTTTATTCAGTGCAACTTACTTTGTAACACTGAGCAATTAGGGTTAAGTGGCCCAGAAGTAGAAATTTAGTGATGCTAAGAATCAAAACCTGGTCTTACAGTTAGCAGTTCAACACCATAACCAATGTGCTACCACTTTCCTTACAAATTGCATCTACTTTTAAAGCTTTAATTACATTTCATTTCCAGTAAGTACCTAGCCTTCCTAGTAACCAATTGTAATGAATGAGGAGATGCCGGTTCCATAATAGACAGACAATTCAGTCTGCTAAGATAGTTCCTTTAACTAGCTCAGATGACTTAGAATGCGCTAAACTCTTAGAGAATTTCTGTCCCATAGAAGAGACTGAATTAATTTCACTCATCTCTTCTGCAAAACCATCAACATGTA
>JAOTRA010061714.1:0-15890 GCA_026260255.1 Pseudolaguvia tuberculata | reverse complement strand
CCCTGCGATGTATTGGGATATATATCAATTATATATGTAGATAATCAATCTATCGCAGGGTCACACAGACGCACAAGCAGAAACATACCCATGGGCAATTTAGGATCACCAGGCAATCTAATGTACCCCTTGTTAGACTGTGGGAAGAAACTCCAATGCGCGGAGAAAAATCCACGCAAGGGCGAAACGATCATGCAAACTCGACACGGAAAGACCCCTCGCCCAGGGGCCCTTCTTGCTTTCCTTTTGATATTTTGTACTGCAAACTAAATCAATTTAAATTCCAAATTCAAGTGATGTCCAGAGACGATCTGTAAATTAAACTTAAGCTTCCAGCAAAAATATACTTCAAGATTGATCAATACTTGTCACGTGACCATTTTTTTTCTCTCTACAAACATAGCTTTAACTTTTTTTTCTAATTTAACAGGTTTCTATGACTTTACATAGCCAGTAAGTAAGTATGTTATTGAAACAGTATTTGTTTTTATTAAACATTTAAATCCCCAGGTTTTATTTACCTGTTGAAAAAAGGTAGAAAAACAGCGCCGCTGTCACCATGGTCTCTCCACGCACCGAGTTCGCCTCGGTATTTTCAACCAAATATCACAACAGTTGACTTGACTTATCTAATAAACACATACTGTGTAATTTAAAGTTTTAGTTTCGAATATCTTTCACTTTTTATCAACAACTTTGCAGGTGTAAAATTCCACGTCCCAACAAGCCGTGGTTTCAGATAACCTCCCCTCCCCCATAGACAGTGACATCATTCACCTCCACCCCTGCACAGGTGCATCTGCACAGAGGCAAACAACATGGCCGACACCCCGTTTAGTATTAGATACTTCCGCCATACTTTTTATTTCAGTATAGAAAATAATGTAATTTACTATTAATATTGTATTGTATATTATTATTATTATTTTATTATTATCGCGTTTAACAATATTTTGACGCATGTACTTTAAATATGTTTCTTGAATGTCCACCACAAGGTGGCGTTTTAGCAATTGTCAACCTTAACATAAAAGTCTTGGTCTCTGGTTACACGCAATGACGCAAGCTGATGTGCATACAGACTAACGAAACGTATCTTAATATAAAAATATTCTAAAATAATTTGAATAATTACACCAGTTTTATTCATACAATTTATATACACTTTGTGTGTAGTTTATACTAAACAGTTTATGGTGCTACACTAACAGAGCTGGGTTATAGAATAAAGATAATTTTCCTAAGGTGTGCCTAGTAGTTAAGCTGTCGTATATAAGTCACAACACCCTGATGTAATGTGAATTTAATATTACAAAGGAACAACCAGTTTAGGTTATTAATAGACCATCCTTCTTTATCCCTTTACTGATCTGCCCAGGGCAGGACGGTGGCGTAGTGGCTAGCATGGTTGCCTCACCACAAGAAGGTACTGGGTTCGAATCCCGGGCCGGGGATCTTCCTGTGCGGAGTTTGCATGTTTCCTCTGTTTACTCCAGTTTCTTTCCACAGTCCAAAAACATGTAGATTAGGTCGATTAGTGTAAATCCTCCATAAGAGTGGATGTGTGTGTGTGAATGGTGCGGCCCTGTGGTGACCCGTCCAGCATGTACCCGCCTCTAGCTCTATGTGAGCTGGGATAGGCACTGGCAGACCCCGCATGACACCGAATTAGGGAATAAGCAGGTAAGAAAATGAATGAATGATCTGCCCAGTACAATACAGCTTGAAGGCAAACAGGTTGCCATATTAATGTCAAATGCAAGGGTCTCCTAGGCTTACCTTATCACAAATAATAGAATGAGAAACTCTACAAATACTATTAAAGTATTAAACATAATACAAATATAGTGTTATAGTGCAATTAATCATAAATGCCTCTGTAATGTATTTTGGGGTACCACAGACTTATTATATAGACTATATCTCTATGCTTAAGAATTATAAATAATCCAGTAGCAAACGTCTTGTTTTCAATGTGTGTACCATTAGTCTTATTTTGATGCACATACATGCAACAACCAAGAACACGTTTGAGGACAAGTTTTTTTTATAGCTTCCTGCAATTGTCATCTTATTTCCTGTAAATGAAGGATCTTTTCCTTTGTTGATGCTTTGTTATTTCTGAATCATTTTTTTTCTGCTGCATAGTGTAAATCTGGTGACCCCGACTCATTACACACATCAATTATCTTAGTGATGTGTTATTTTATTTTTTTTCATAGTAGAAAAGTGTGTGTACATGAACAATCTGTATTTAATGTTTAACACTGATAAAAGATATATACACATATATATATATATATATATATATAGATAGAGAGAGAGAGAGAGAGAGAGAGAGAGAGAGAGAGATCACAAGCAAACATGCATGTATATAAATAAAACATTAAAACAGGCACTTGTTTAATCAAAAAATTTTAATTCCAACAAGTAAAAAAAAGATTTAAAAAAAATCATGTATAGTGCAAACATATAAAACAAGCAAAAGTTACACAAATACAGTACTTTAATTTTCAAGGGTGTTTTATGTGGCTCTTTCAGTGTACACATGTATCAATGAATAAAAAATGCATGTGTTTATATGCCAACACACACCGTTGGATACAGACATGTACATGGTATGAGTTTATGCTGCTTTATTCATGTTCTTGTCAATGCTTAAGAATAACGTGATGTCAGTCCATTGTCATCAGCACTGTTGCTACTCAAGAGCATCAGACAATAAGGGAGTCTCTGCTTAGATGGGTTGTCTGTTAAAAACACGAAGAGCCACGTATTAAAAACCTTGTAAAATAAAATAGTTCCCTTGTGAAATTAGTATAATGTTCTACAGATGATAGCATGCAAAAGCCCTATAAATAATTAATTATATATAGTATGCCCAACATACTTTGCTATATTGAGCCCTGATTCTTGCACTTCACTTCCTGTCCTATCTGCTAAATAAAGGTAACAATGCCCAAATATCTATTTAAAAGTATAAAACATTCATTAATCTACTTACCCACTAATTCCCTAATTCGGGGTCACAGGGTTTGCTGGTGCCTATCCCAGCTCACATAAGGCAAGAGGCAGGGGTACCCCCTGGATGCGTCGCCAGTCTATCGCAGGGCAACACATAGACGAACAACCATTCACATACATTCACTCCTGTGGACAATTTAGATTCACCAATCGACCTAATCTGCATGTTTTTGGACTGTGGGAGGAAACCAGCCTGGGAATCAAACTCAGGACCTTCTGTTTGTGAGGCAACTGTGCTAACCACTAAACCACCGCGCCGTCCAGTATTAAACATTTCACAATGTTTTACTTTCTGTCCTATCTGCTAAATAAATGCCTAGTACTAACAACGCATCTCTTCTGGTTAACAGTCACTTTCACAAAACAAAACAGATTTATTTTGTTACGTACAACTGTACTGTAGCACCACTAAATACATCTCCAGGATTTAAATAATTTCCCCAGGGACTCAATAACGCATACTTCCAAAACAAATAAAATACACCAGATAAATGCTGGAAACCTAAAGGAATCTTATTTTTAAATCTTTCTCAACAACACTATGATCTGTGTGAAGTATAAAGACCTGAAAGTATAACCTGCATTATAGGAGAGACCCTACAGATAACTCACCAATTTTCTGGGTCTGTTCTTGTCTTCCTTGAGCTCCTGCAGAGTGTGGGACATGCTCTGATTAGGGCGTGTGTAACAGAATGGCCTTGTAGCTGTTTCCATGGTCAGACAGCGCTCTTGTTCTACAGGTTCCTTAGTCCGGCTGCGATCGATCTCACAGTATGGTGGCAATGACTCATCCTCCTCAGGTCGGTTGCTAGATGAGCTGCAGTCATTATTCATCTTAGAGACTTTTGATGACATTTCGCTATCCTTATAAACACACCCACCAAATTCTCCCTGTACTCTTGCTTTGCGATCCATCACAGAGGTCAGGTAGGCATCATTGTATGATTTTCTACGAGCCGTATACTGTTCACTGTTGGTATAATGCCTTCTTTCTGGGGCTAAAGGAGGGCTATGACGCCTCCAGTTTTCATTATTATTATCGTCGTCATACTCATCCCGAACACTGCTTGGTCCATACTGATTTTGGCACCTCAGTTCCATGTCAAAATCTTGCTCACGATCGCGGAGTTCATGAAAGTCACCCCTCCGTCCAGCACGATGCCCATAGTTTCTTGCAAATTCCTCTAGTTCATCCAAAGAACCTGTGCGACCCCTGGTATCAAAGGCTTTTCTGGGCAAATATTCTGATCGGCAGTTCCACCTGAATAAGCAATACACCTTGGAATAATTATGCAAAGCTCAAAGCTGACATATTAACTATTACACCAGCACTAGCATGCATATTAAACCTACCTAGTATCTTGTTTTTCACTGCGATTGCTTTTATTTTGTGTGACCCAGAGACTGTGAGATGGGGGTGCTGTGTGAATCGGTTCATTCCTTGGATCAGTGATTGGTGGCAAAGCTTTCTTGTGCACCTGTCTATAGGTCTGCCTAAAGTTCACATCGCCATCATGCAGTGAACTTAGCTCTGACACACTGCCAGCTAATGACAAAATAGGTCATTATTATTCAAACACAGTAAAATTTGGTAAGATATATTGTCAGTAGTTTAAACTACAATTCTGTTTTTATTACATAGTTTGCAAAAAAAAAAAGTTATGCAAAGTTTCTATTATGCAAAGACAATGTAGATACTGATGCTAGCACAAATTGAACTTGCCATGCAATGTCAGCTCTCTGGGATTACTAGAAACATAACACACAACCGTCCACAAGATCCACTTTGTTTACCTCACTATTATCTTCTGTGTTAATTTCTGGTAAGTTCTTATACTTTGGGTTACTATAGCTCCTAACAACTCATTAAAAGTTTTATCTATTGTAAGTTTATTATCTAGTTTATTCAAGCTTGCTGGTGTCCTTTTAGGTGAAGTGTTGATAAATAATAATTTTTTTTCTTTACTTAGTTTTAAGATATGTGAAGAAATATTTTGTCTTTGCATAAAAACATTCCATAACAGTCAACTTGCCTTACTTTGGCAGAATCGCATTGTGTTGTCTGTAATGTAAACCATTGATACTATCAATTTAATATTTAAAGTTCATTGTTTTTCGACTGTAGTTACAAGAATAACCAAGCATGGATTTTTGTTTTACAGGATATTGAACATGTGTAGGAAAGTTTTCAATAATCCTAATTACTTACATTTTTAATAAAAAATTTCATAAATATATATCAATATATGCATGTGGACTTAAATATACAATTTATCAAGCACTTGTAAAAAAGAATGCTTAGTTTTAACATTGAGTTACATACATACATATTATATATACATAGAGAGAGCGAGAGAGAGAGAGAGAGAGAGAGAGAGAGAGAGAGAGAGAGAGAGAGAGAGATCTAAAATGTGTGTTAAACGTCACTGACCTATGGCTATGTTGATCTCCGCAGAAGAGGGCGCTGCAAGCATCTTGGGCTCAATTACAGAAGGGGCTGCTGGAGGAACCATGGGAACGCAATAGAATGGTGGATATATTGGAATCTGAGCAGATTGTCCAATTTTGGCAATTTTTTCTGCTTCATATACTAAAAAAGAAAATCTTGATTATTACATTATCGTACAAACATATAGATTACACTACTTCTGAATGGGAGTGATTAAGGGTGAAGCCAGGGTGTTTTTTTTATGGTCCTTACAATGCTTTGGACAACAGCAAGTATCAGGGCAGCAGCAGAAGCGTAAATAACAGCAACAGGAATGAGGACAGCACTGACACCAGCATATGCCAATCACCACCAAAAACAAGATGGTTCCCAAGACTACAGATGCCACAAATGCCCATTCTGAAATACAGGAGAGAAAAAGGAAAGATGTACAAAACTAATAAGAAATTATATGCCACAATTTTTGTGATTCAGATCCACACTTTATTAACTTTGTAAAAAGTTTCACTATATATTTGCTGTAAACCCTACAGCCTAAAGAAAATAATGGTGTAGATTATTCATACTGTAGGCTGTCTCTTCCAGTTGGCTTTATCTCTGAAGTCAGTCAGTTTCTGGTGTAATTATGTTTTTCCTCTGAGCAAAACTTTCAGCCCTCATAAAAATCGCATCCTGTGCAGGATTGGAGCATTTCTGGCTTTTCTGCTAAATGCAGTTTGGAATGTTTTTGGTTAAGCTAAGATCACTCAAATGATGAATCAAATCATCATTTTGATTATTGATTGGTTATTGCTAGTTGATTGAACACATGCATCCTAATAAACGACTGATTGAAATCTAGAACAGAAAGTAGGTTGTAGGGGAAAACAGAAGGTAATTTGATGCAGCAGTGCAGGGAAAAGCCTAAATACTTGCCATCATACCTGGCATAATCTCCAGCTCAAACTCGGGCAGGATGTCATTCAGAACACCTGTCTTACCTGTAGAGATGAGAAAAGCAGCTGAAAAGTCTAAAGCCTTAGAGAAAGACTGATATACAGGAATTTTAAATTTCAAATCACAGAAAAATGAAGACATAAAGGTATCGAAATACAATTCTATTAAGCATGCAAAATCTGTTCAACTAGACAAGTGTCATGCCCGGCCTGGATGTCGCCGCTGCCCCGCCCACCTCCAGACCGGAGGTTCGCTCTCGCTCACGCCTTCGTGCTTCGCACACCTGATCTACATTTCCGCTAGATTACTGGCCCTGTAAATAGCGGTGTTTGTCCCCTACTCCCTCGCTCGATAATCGCGCTACTCACCGTAGTCTTGCGGTTTTCAGCTCATTGAAATTCTTCTGAATCTTGATATCTCGCCTTGTTAGTCTGTTCTGTATTTTTTGCATCTCGTTATTCCTGTTCTTGATTTTTGGAATTTTTATTTTCTTTTTTGCCCCTCCTAAGTTTTCCCTCTGGAGGTTTTTTGACTTTCGAATTTTTTTTGGATTCCGCTCGCGCTCTCTCCCGTTTCCTCACTTCCTGTTTGGATTTTTGCTTCTCCTTCCTCCGCTTAGTTTTTATTTTCCACTTATGTTGCGGTTCGCAATTCCTTCGTTTCCTACTCGTTTCCGTTCTCGCGCTCTATTTTCGGTTTCCACCCGTAATTGGTCTTTTCGCATCCGTTTTCGGTTTTCTAGGTAATTCTTCTCCCTTCTTGATTCATCCCCTTTCCTGTCACTCAGCGTTTGGGTTCTCTGTTCCAGTCTTTCCCCGTTTCCCATTCGTGACAACAAGAATGTAATGGTAAAATAGAGTGGCGTGTGATGCATTTTGTATGTGAGCCTTGACTTACATGACACATTTTAATACTATCAATATCACCTCTTAATACCACAATTATCACCACGCAATTATAGAAGCAATTAATACTAAACATAATATAACACAGGGGGAAATTACAGGCAGTGACATTCCATGTATTAAAACAAGAAACACCGTTAAGATTGCAAACACTCAAATAACTAACAGTATATATCATTTATATACCTACCTTTATATCACTGCGGTCAACATTTGACAATTTTACCGCAGCATCGGGAGGCAGGGGTATGTTGTATGCACATTGTATATATTGTAATTATAATAATAAACGTGAATCCAATATGTGCTCGTACGCAACTTTATTAGCAGTTGTGAGGTGGCCGTGCTATCCACTAGGCCACCGCGCAGCCTCCCTAAAGAAACTGTCTTTATGGTTAATTAATATTATCCAATTAGCAATCTGGTACTATTTATATGGTTTAAATTACATGGGCCTGAAGAATTGATTCAGGAGGCTTTTGGCAAATTACATTAACATGGGCACACATAGCAACTGAACTCTAATTGGACAAAATTAAAAATCAAACATACACATACACAAACTGGATGCAATGCAGCTGAAAGAAACACTACAAAATGAATAGAATAAACGGTTAGGTATAAATTATTACAATTTAATAGAACAAATATAATATATGTTGTAAATTTTGGTCAGCTTCTGATAGTGTTTACATCAACCTGAAGGCTTTGCTGACCCTGACTGCAAAAGTGAACAAAAAGTGTACAAAATCTTAATGCAAGTAAATAGAAAGAAATTGGAAATAAATTATGTTTTATTGGTGAATTTATTACAGTTATTTAAAGTGTGACACAGTATGCTTTATAATGCCATACTAATGTGTGTCAGGTGTTCATGTGATAGGGGTTAACAGGGCCACTGCTCACGCACAAGATGGCTAATTATAGCAAGGTGCAACATTACTGATACATTAGTTTGTATGCTTGTCTCACATGACACATGTTGTATGCAATAAAACATACAACTAAGATTCTAACTGTTTACATACACAAATTACATCTATACACAATGCAACATTCAATATAACAATGTTGTCTGCTTGTTCATACTGGGTTTTTCTTTAAGGCTTGTTAATTTCCCATCTCTCAACATTATGACGTGGATTAAAACTGGCCCAAATAATAAATTATTATAAAATATATGTATTTATCAATTCTGTGGAAGATGCAGGACTAAGAAATGTTTGGTTTGTTATTAAAACAGGCTTTCCTATATGTTTGTTAATATATTAGTTTGCACAGACCGTATATGTCTTCCATGACCGTGTCATCTTAAATTCCACAATTTAGCCCTTTGTCAAATGTTCAGCTTAGTGTAGTGAATAACTGTAACATGGTAATAAATATAATTTACTTTAAATGCTAATGTGGAAATAATTGTCAATAAAATATAAATAATTGATATGACTACATTGTTAAATTTGAACTGAACTAAACTTAAATTATGCAATGGCTGTAAGGAAGCCGACTGGGCCACGCCCCCTCCTTTAGCGTCGTCGTCCTGGAAACAAAATGGCTTCAGGGCGATGATGCATTATTTAAAGCGCCACGCAGATATGCGTGTCGCAAGTCATTGTTTATATGTATGGACTTCCGCCCCTACGAGAGTATCTTTGGACTTTATTTATGCTTTCACCTCTAAGTTAAGTTTTGTGGTTCCCCCTGCGGACATTTAAGTTTGTTTAGTTTAGCGAGAAGTGGTCTTATGTTCATTTTGTTTCAGCAGTGTGTTCCCGTGTTAACGTTTAGTTTCTGTTTATTTAATAAATGAGTAGCTGCATTATGGATCCAACTCTTAGAAGTCCATTACAGAATGACTCGCCCCATAAGGATCCCGCGGTACTCGCTTTCTCTCGCCGTTAGCCCCACTGCCTGCGCGCTTGTTAGCCCCGACTTCGCCGGCTGAACCACCGGGGAAATTTAACGGTGATCCCGTTAGGTGTTCTCAGTTTGTGGCACAATGCCGGAATTATTTTTCATGCTACCCGCACACTTTTTCTTCATCCCGCAAGAAGTGCGCGTTTGTTTTTTTGCGTTTGGAAGGGAAAGTGCTTGACGCGGTGGCCGCGGTGTGGGACATTAACTTGCGTCTTAACTGGGATGTTGACTTCTTCCTCTCTCAGCTACTGAAGGGGTTACCCCCGACACCGAGGAGGAGGTCACACTGGTTAAGGCGGCTCGGATTCGCGGCAGTATGGAAAACTCCGTCTCACCGTGTGTTAATGGGGTTTCCAGCCTAGCTGTCCACAGTGCTGACTTTTATCGGGGTCCCTTCGTGGTGGTTGAGGCCACCCCAGTGCCACAACCCCGCCTGGCGTCTCAGGTCCTGGATACTCAGCTGGGGCCCCATAAGCGAGCTGGATTCGGGGGTGCAGCAAAGGGTCTCCTTCGGCTGAGAAAGTCTTCGCCAGAGCCCTTGGCGTCCGTGCCTGAATCCTCGCCGTCCGCGCCTGAGCCCTCGCCGTCTGAGGTTTTGTCTCCTCCTGCACCAGTTGAGTCTTCGGCCTCATCCTCATCTTCGCCTTCTTCATGGTCTTCATCCTCATCTTCCTCCTCACCCTCATCTTCGTCTTCCTCTTCACCTTCATCGTCGCCTTCGTCTTCACCTGCGTCTTCATCCTCGTCTTCGTCCTCGCCTTCATCTTCGTGTTCGTCTGCTACAGAGACTTCATCTGCATCCTCACCAGAACATTTGTCTGCGCTGTCGGTTGCTTTTGAGTCCTCAGTGTGTCCTGTTGCGACCCTGTCCCTTTAGCGTCCCTCTCTGTCCCTTTAGCGTCCCTTTCTGTCCCTTCGGAGTCCCTCTCTGTCCCTTCAGAGTCCCTCTCTGTCCCTTCAGAGTCCCTCTCTGTCCCTTCAGAGTTTGCTTCGGTCCCCTGGGTGTCTTCTGCGTACCCTTCGGTCCCCTTAGAGTTTGCTTCGGCCCCTTCGGTCCCCACAGAGTTTGCTTTGGTCCCCTCAGTGTTTCCTGAGGCCCCCTTGGCCCTATCAGAGTTTCCTGAGGCCCCCTCGGCCCTTTCAGTTTCCTGAGGCCCCCTCTGCCTTTTCAGAGTTTCCTGTGGCCCCTTCGGCCCTTTCAGAGTTTCATGAGGCCCCTTCTGAGTTCACTTTGGCCCCTCCAGACCTGTTCCAGGCCCCATTGGTCCTTCCTGGGTTCCTTCCGTGGTCTTCTGGTTTCCTTCCGTGGCCTTCTGGTTTCCCTCCGTGGCCTCCTGGGTTCCCTCCGTGGCCTTCTGGTTTCCCCCCGTGGCCTTCTGGGTTCCCTCCGTGGCCTTCTGGTTTCCCCCATGTCCTCCTGGGTTCCATCCGTGGCCTTCTTTTTCCCCCCGTGGCCTTCCGGTTTCCCTACGCGGTCCTCAGTGTTCCCTACGTCCCTGTCTGAGTTATCCGCGGGCATGACTGAGGAACCGCATCGTGTCCTTACGGTGGCTTGGAAGCCTCGCCCCGACCACACCCCACTGCGTTTATGGAATGTGCAGGGCCCTGGACCCCCTGTTATTTCTTTTCGTACTATGGGCCAACTACGGGGAGGTTTTTTTGCTTTCCTTTTTTTTTGGATCATGTATTGATTTTGTCGGCTCGGGGAATGGTTATTTTTGTTGGTTTCTTTTGCATGTGTCGGTCTATTTCCCCTGTTTTATGTTATGAACTTTATTTGGTGTGTCGTGCGGGGGTGGAGTTTTTTTTGTGTTAGACGCCAGGAGGCGTCATTTAAGGGGGGGGATTCTGTAAGGAAGCCGACTGGGCCACGCCCCCTCCTGTAGCGTCGTCGTCGTCCTGGAAACAAAATGGCTTCAGGGAGCGATGAAGCATTATTGAAAGCGCCACGCAGATATGCGTGTCGCGAGTCATTGTTTATATGTATGGACTTCCGCCCTTACGAGAGCGTCGCTTGAAGACATTTTTGGACTTTATTTATCCTTTCACCTCTAAGTTAAGTTTTGTGGTTCCCGCTGTGGACATTTAAGTTTGTTTAGTTTAGCGAGAAGGGGTCTTATGTTCGTTTCGTTTCAGCAGTGTCCTACGTGTGTGTGTGTTCCCGTGTTAACGTTTAGTTTCTGTTTTGATTTATATTATTTAATAAATGAGTACCTGCAAGTCCATTACAATGGCTTAATGGTGTAATCTCACTTTCATAAAGCATGAGCAGATCATAACTCGCTAGAGGAACAAACTGATTTTGCAGAGCTAGGAAAGCATTAAGCAACACCCAAACATTAGGACATTCATACATTCACTTGCACTTTCAAAAAACACATATGAAAAATTATCATAAGACAACATATGAAGAGTATCATCTGTTGAATATTTTTTGCTTATATTCTTTAAAATAATACTGGTATACACCCTGGGGCGGCACCCTTGTCGCCTCACAACAAAAAGGTCCCGGGTTCGATTCCCGGGCTGGGATCTTTCTGTGTGGAGTTTGCATTTTCTCCCTGCGCTTGCGTGGGTTTCCTCTGGGTGCTCCGGTTTCCTCCCACAGTCCAAAAACAAACAACCATTCACACACGTTCATTCCTATAGACAATTTAGAAACACCAATCGACCTAATCTGCATGTTTTCGGACTGTGGGAGGAAACCGTACTACCCGGAGGAAACCCACGCAAGCGATAAGTCATAGTGGACACTTCATTCCATTTTTCCATTTTTTTTCATAATGCTCATATTAAAACACTACATAGATAAATTTTTTTGTTCAGCAGACAGAGTTGGAAGTGCTGCAGTCACACAAAATCAAACCCTAAAAATCTCTACAGTTTTGTTCTACATATGGACCTGTACTTTAGATGCAACTGACCTTAGAAAAAACAGATGAACAAAGGAGCCTCTTATTAAGCTACAGGTCCCTGCTGAGAGGCATGCGCCATTCAGCCGTTACCATGGAAGCCCTTATCAAAGCATTTAGAAATTAAAACCCTGGTTTAAGCAAACCGTTTTCATTGAACACTCATCCAAACAAAACAAAACAAATAAACACCACCAAAACACACAAACAGCTTTCTGTTTAGCTACACCCAAAAAATTTTGTCAATTGTTAAGCACCTTGAAAGTAAACTGAGTTCAATGTATCTAAATGAAAAAAAGTTTCACAAGTTATAATTATGACCTGAGAGATAATGAGTAAGAGCATATATTTAATGCAAACTTCCATTTTATTTTCATTTAATGCAAATTTCTGCTAACTTATGAATTCTAGTACAATTATAATAACACATTTTCTCAATTTGAAAGTATAACAAGACAAATTAAACAAATGTTTTAAAATGATAAAGGTTGTACACAAGGTCTTGTACTTAAAATTATAATACATGACTAGAATATTAAATAAAGAAGAGAATTTGTTTAAATTTGCATTTCTGGCATTTGGGAGATGCCTGTAAACCAAATCTCATTTAGCCAACTAAGCAGCGTTAAGGGGCTTCAGAGGCCAGTAGTGACAACTTGGTGGCACTAGGAATTAAACTAGCGATGCTTTGATACTGATACAGGTATCTGAATTATGCTGCACCAATACAGGTATCATAATTAATAAAAAGCTCATTTACTACTTGTGACCTAATTGAAAGAACTTTCAGTGGACAAAGATTTCAGAAGCTTGTCCGGCTCAGCAGTGTGAAAGTATTTTAAAATTGTCTATGATAAACTATGTGTAACAGACCGCAATCTTTATTCTGCAAAAATATCAAGTATCAAATACAAAAATAAGTACTTATAAAATGAGTAATGAGCTACGCGGTGGCGTAGTGGATAGCGCACAGACCAAAAACATGCAGATTAGGTTGATTGGTTATTTTAAATTGTCCATAGGAGTGAATGTGTGTGTGAATGGTTGTTTGGCTATGTGTTGCCCTGAGATGGACTAGCAATCCGTCCAGGGTGGAATAGGCGCCACCAGACCCCCATGACCCCGAATTAGGGAATAAGCTGGTAAGATGAATGAATAAATGAATATGAGTAATGAGATAAAACAAATAAAATTAAAACACTAACATAGGCACAACAATTTGCTAATTGCACCACCATCAATAAATTTAATTCACAGCCTTAATCAATAAGCTACCACTTCCCAAATTCCATATAATGTGTGTAATATAGAGTGCTTTGGTTAAATGTCAAAAGTGCTTCCTTTTAACCATGAGAAATCAAAGATGGTCACATGTCCATCTAATCAAGTTTGTAAACACAGAATGAAAAATTGAGTGATACAACTACATAAGGAAATTATGGTACACAAGCCAATATGGGTTTCTTGTAGTACTCCAAAACCTTAACCACTAACCTACCTCATACATTTTCCACACACTTTATCCAGTTACCATTGTGGAAAACATGTTTAGTATATATTTTTACTATAGAAACATACTCAAACACTAATTTAATTGTGTATTACACAAATCTGAGTCCATCAATACTTTTTAATACTTCTTTGTAAATGTGTGTAGACTTACCCAACACAAGCAGCTCTACCTGGCCTTCATTCCTTCCTTCCAGATCATCCCCACTGACCACCTGACAGAAGTAAACACCACTGTCACCCCACTGTAGCTCTCCAATGCGCAGGTCTGCTTCTAAACCACAAACAATTTGTTAAAGATTTCAGATTAAAGATTAATCACTAGTTCTGAGTTATCTATAGATTATTTTAACTGGCAAATTATATTATATAAATAAATACTATATACATTAACTACCTCACTTTAATTAAATATAGAATTTAGATTCTTAAAAAATAAAATAACATGCTGATTATAATATATGCATAACATAGATTGTAACATAAAACCCTGTGCTTTGCTGCTAGGTAAAAAGGATAAGAATGCTTGTGTAGCAGAGGCAAACAAGGGGTGGTGTGTTTGTTTTTGATAAAAAGTAATGTGGGGGTGTTTTGTGAAGAACAGAAAAGATCATTTATTGCGGTCATTGCTTGTGCATTGTGCAGTCCAAAGCCTTCTATTTAGGCAGAAGGAAAAGCTGATCACAATTATGAGTTTCCTGCAAGGACAGATTTCACACACACAACCACCAAGACAATCAGTGTGACGAATATAATGTGCAAGATTATATGTGAACAAAATAAAATCCGCCAATGTTAGGCAATGGTTAACAAGGTAATATTGACTATGAAAAATTGTAGTCATCCATTTACTTTCGTTATAATTTCAAATACAACACAGGTTGTTTCACCTTTTATGTAGTATCCAATGCAATCCAGCCGATCTCACTGATTAATCATTAACCAGGCCATTTCCCTCCTTAAGTCACTGAATTTAGTTTTGTTTACTGATTGCATCCTGTTACAACCTCATTTGCCGTCACATATAGGGTCATATACAGACCAATAAATGTTGAAAATTGAGTGGTTATTTGTCTATGTGTGGCCCTGAGATGGACTGGCAACCTGACCAGGGTGTACCCCACACTCTCACCCCATTTGTGCGTTGGGATAGGCTCCAGCAAACCCTTGTGACTATGAATTAGGGAATAAGCGGATAAGAAGACGAATGAATGAATGAATGAATGAATGAATGAATTAATTAATTAATTAATGAATTAATGAATTAATGAAAAATGTATTTTAAATAAAAAGTATAAGACACATTACTGTTTATAATGGAGATATCTCTGCCTTTATATTGTTTAGCCAGGTTAAAGGAGTCTCCTTGCTTGGAGGCCACGACAGTACGACCTTTATCGGAGCAGTCCAAGTAGCTTTTGTCCCCCGTGTTACTGCTAAAGATTCCTATAGTCTCAGAGAAGGTGAATGATTCTTTGGTTCGGTCTGTACAGTAAGACTTATACATCCACTGCACCACAGGAGGTTTGACAGAATGGGTGTTGTATTGGCACTGCAGCACCACTGAGGAAAACAGCAATGAAAACTTTTTATCTTCCTTTACTGTCACATGGATACAGTTGCAAACCAGCCCTAAAGAAATTAGAAAAGAAAGGAAATTTTATTTATTTATTTATTATATTGCCAACAAAACTAAAAAGGCACCTCACAGTTTTGCACAGGATGATTTAAAAGATTGATTTAAAAAACTATCTACAGTACATATATGGCATATTTTACGGTTATATAAGCATTAAATATAAAAGGACATTGGCATACCTTTAAAAAAATCCTGCAACCATTTTTTAATTACTAAAATACTTTTAACACTGTGATTTAGTAATACTTTAGTCTGTGCATATTTACTGACTGAAATAAACATGAACATGGCTTCTGTTTTCAATCCAAATCAAAACCCCTCTCTCCAGCTGTTCAAATGATAAGAACAAATGATAACCTGAAAACAAAGACTCCTAATAACATCTGGAACTAATCATTCATCGGGTGTTTGGATGTGTGTGTATCCGTCTATTTTATTTGAAATATGAATGCTGTTTGAAAGAACACCAAATAAGCAAGCTGGACAAAATCAAAAGGAGGGTGTGTATCTGGTTCTTAGTTAAATTCCTGGTGTGTGTGTGTGTGTGTGTGTGTGTGTGTGTGTGTGTGTGTGTGTGTGTGTGTGTGTGTGTGTGTGTG
>JAOTRA010061684.1:0-15898 GCA_026260255.1 Pseudolaguvia tuberculata | reverse complement strand
GTGTGTGTGTGTGTGTGTGTGTGTGTGTGTGTGTGTGTGTGTGTGTGTGTGTGTGTGTGTGTGTGTGTATTCTCTCAAAGAAATTAGCCATATCCAACGCTCCTTATCTGAACCCATAGCACTGCACCAATATATTCCGCTGTGTAATTGTCGGTGTGTGTCTATGTGTTTCAGTCAGCCACCAGTCTGCTGAGGATCCTTACATTCATTCCCCTCCTCTTTTTGCTCTCTCTCTCTCTCTCTCTCTCTCTCATAATTGTGGATGCAGGAGGAAAAAGTGGAGTGGGGGAAGGGGATGAAGGAACGAGAGCATGGTTGGTAGGGAAACAGTCCTCAACAGCCTACTTAAGAAATTATTTTAAATACACATTGACGAGGAGGAGAAATTAAACTAGATAAAGATAGACAGACAGAAAAACAGACAGAAAAAATGAGATCATCAAGATGTCTCTAGAATGTAACTTGCCTAATTCATACATTCTTGTCATCTCATCTCATTCATTCATTCATCTTCTAACCTAATTTTTCTGAGATTCTGTGTCACATAGGGTGAAAGGCAGGGGCACACCGTGGACAAGTCACCAGTCCAACACAGGGCCATACATAGACAAACCACAACACACACTCACTAATTTAAAATCACCAATCAACCAAAAGGTACATGTTTTTGGACTGTGGGAGGAAACCGGAGTACCTGGAGAAAAATCAAGCAAAGGCAGAAGAGAACATGTAAACAGGACCAGGCACCCGTGCTACGCACTTCATCACCACACTGCCCACATGTAAGACTAAAAGTAAATGTATGTAACACCAAATTCTCTCAAACCATCTTAGCTTTTTTTTGTTAAGAGTCACTGGTGAGAAAATAGAGCCATTTTGCCTTATAGCTATATTGTTTACAATTACTATCCCTGTATGTACTGTCCCTGTGCGGAAGTTCCTTAATGACTACTGTACACACCCATTGTGATGAAGTGCTTTGAAAGGCTTGTTATGAGGCACATTAAGACTCTGCTGCCTAGCACACTGGATCCATTAAAGTTTGCATATCGTCCGAACCGCTCCACGGATGATGCCAATGCCACAACCCTCAATTTAGCCCTCACACACATAGACGATAAAGACACATACGTGCAAATGCTGTTCATATAGCATTTCAGCATGCAACACAATTACCTCACTGCTCTTTATCAGGAGATAACACCATCCCTGTGTGCTACTATTATATAATATGTGCTATTTATTAATTCAACTTTTCTTTAAGATTGATTTTGCCTTCTTTCAGGAGATCTATCGCTATCTAAGAACCTCAGAAAAAGATTAGTTACTGCTCATGAAAAAGGTTTCAAAACCGCAATTACCTAAGGAGTGGTAGACTAACAAAGATCACTTCATGAGCAAAGCAAAGTCAGCAAGGTCGCAAAGGATCCCGAGTTAACTTAAAAGCAACTAAAGATTTTGCTTGCATTGGCTAATGTTAATGTTAATGTTCACTCTTGGCTCCACTATCAGATAATGACTGAACAAAAGTGGTGTGCAAAGCAGGGTTGCAAAGAGGAAAAATAACATTGCTGATTATCTGCAGTATGCTCAAGTTCACCTAAAAAAGCTTGAAGGATACTGGAACAATATTTCAGATTTAAATAAGAAGTGTTATGTTTGGAGAATGGAATGTCACCTCACTGGGGGGAGGGGGGGTCAAGAGCTTGTGCAGGACATAGAAAGGTACCAACTGGATATAGTTGGACTCACTTCCACACACAGTTTGGGCTCTGGAACCCAACTTCTGACATGTGTTGGAGTTGAACGAGAGGGTTGCTTCCCTGCGCCTTCAGGTCAGGGATAGGTCTCTCTGTTGTTTGTGCCTACGGGCCAAATGGCAGGGCAGAATACCTGGCCTTCTTGAAAGGTCTCTAGAAAGGGTGCTGAAAAGTACTCAGACTGGAGACTATGTCATTCTATTGGGAGACTTCAACGCTCATGTAAGCAATGACAGTGATACCTGGAGGGGGGTGATTGGGAGGAATGGTCCCCCGGATATGAACTTAAGTGGTATTCTGTTGTTGGACGCCTGTTGCAACTCCTGAACCCGGTGGTGGAAACCAGAAGTAAGGGATGTAGTCAGGCTGAAAAAGGAGTCCTACCAAGTCTGGTTGGCTTGTGCAGAGAAGCAGAGACGGCGAGCTCGGATGTGAACCCATCACCCAAGCTGAAGTCACTGAGGTAGTCAAAAAGCTCCTTGGTGGTAAGGCACTACAGGTGGATGAAGTCTCGGATTCAGGAGGAACAATGTGGTTTTAAAAGAGTTGCCTTTTATCACTGGTCCTGTTCATTATCTATATGGACAGCAGGGAGTTAGGTTGGGGGACCATAGGATTTCATCTCTGCTTTTTGCTGATGATGTTGTCCTGTTGGCTCTATCAAGCCAGGACCTTCAGCATGCACTGGGACAGTTTGCAGCAGAGTGCAAAGCAACTGGGATGAGAATCAGCACCTCCAAATCAGAGACCATGGTTCTCAGTTGGAAAAGGATGGCTTGCCCCCTTCAGGTTGGTGGTGTGATCTCGGTATCTCGGGATCTTTAGGGAAGAGTGGAATGAGAGCAAAGAATGAAATGAGAGATTGACAGGAGGATAGGTGCATCTTCTGCAGTAATGCGGTTGATAAACCAATCTCTCGTGGTGAAGAAAGTTCCTATATACGTTCAATATACGTTCCTATTCTCACCTATGGCCATGAGTTTGGGTCATGACCAAAAGGATAAGATCCCGGATACGGGCGGCTGAAATGAGTTTACTCCGCAAGGTGGCTGGGCGCTCACTTAGAGATGAGCTCGGTCAACCGGGAGGAGCTCAGACTAGAGACGCTGCTCCATCTGCATCGAGAGAAGTCAGCTGAGGTGATTTGGGCATCTGTCACGGATGCCTCCCGGACGCTTTCCATGAGAGGTGTTTGGGCATGTCTCACTGGGAAGAGGCCCCAAGGAAGACCCAGGACTCGCTGGAGGGAAATCTCTCGGCTGGCATGGGAACGCTTCTGTGTTCCCCCGGAAGAGTTGGAGGAAGTGTCTGAGGCCTGGGATGTCTGGGCATCCCTGCTTGGACTGCTGCCCCTGAGACTTAGTTCCAGATAAGCGGTCAGAAAATTAATCGATGGAAGTTTGGAGAAAGAAAAACACTGAATCCATTTGTGGAACATTGTCAAAGTCATGAAGTTTTATTGTCATTTTAACCAAATATGACAGATATATGGTGAGGATGGAGGGGTAGGAGGTGCGCTCTCCTCATCTTCCACAAAGAAGTAGCGATGCTGTTGGGCTTTCTTGGTGATGGAGCTGGCGTTGATTGACCAGCTGAGGTTCTTCGCCAAGTCAACACCAAGGAATTTGGTGCTCTTGATGATCTCCACTTGGTATCTGTCAATGTTAAGCGGAAAGTGGTCACATTGGTGATGGTGGTATGGTTTGGGTTTGTTTTGCTGCATTTTGGCCAGGGCAGCTTGCATTCTTTGATGAAATGAATTATTATTAATACCAACAAATTCTGAAGGGCAGGAAATCTGTCCGTGAATTGAAACTCAAGCAAAAGTAGATCATCCAGCAAGACAATGACCCTTAGCAACAAGTCAGAATAAAATACATTTTTTGGAATGGCCAATCAAAGTCCTAACCTTAATCCAATAGAAATAGACCTGTAGCGTGCAGTTCATTTGAGAGAACCCACCAGCATATCAGAGATGAAGCTCTTCTATACACAGGAATTGGATAAAATTCCTCCAAGCCAATGTGCAGAACTGATCAACAGGTACAAGAAATGTTTCTTTGCTGTTATTGCTGCACATGACAGTCACACCAGATACTGAAAGCAAAGGTTCACATACTTTTGTTACACTTAGAAACGTAGTTCTGCATAATATCCTGTCTAAATACATGATATAATATCTTTGTCTCCCTTGTCCTATTCATGCAGAAATGCTAATTTTCCAGTATATATACAGTGGTGAAAGCGGAACAGAATAAGGTTAGAAAACAGTGAGAGAAATTAGCAATTTGCATTTGTGGAATACAGCCTAGTGCTCTCATTTGAGACCAGACATGAAGGAGTGTGCAGCATGCTTTTAAATAGGGTGTTGTTAGTGTGAATACTAATGCTGTGCAGGTGAGAGTGATTATAATTCAGTTGAGTGGCAATAGAGCTGGGCCTTACCGTTATACCTTACCTCATAGCTTATACCTTACCTTAACAACGTAACAATGGTGGACATCCTCGACATGGTGGACATCTTTTTGGCAACCACCAAATACTGCACCCTGACTTAGAGAGTGCAGAAGCTCCCAAACCATGTAGACTGAGCCATCTTCCAGTACCAACAGGAATGGGGTATTCTGATTCGTGATCCGCATATTTGATTTGGCGTAGTTTTACGCTGGATGCCCTTCCTAACACAACCCTCCCCATTTATCCAGGCTTGAGACCAACATTAAGAATGCACTGGCTTCTGCAACCCTAATGGCTGGGTTTAGCCATCGTCCAGTACCAACAGGAGTGGGGTGACAGGTTCTGTGGATTTAGATGATGGGTTGAATTCTGTAGTGACATAATAATTTTGAAGTTTGTAGGTGACCGGATTCAGGATACAGAATTGTGATCGACTGAGAGATAAGAAAAGTAGGCAGGAGTATAAGTAGATAAAGCAATAGGTAAAGAGGGAGGTGGCAAAAGCTATGGAAAAGGTGTATGAGGAGCTGTACGAGAAGTTGGACAGTAAGGAGGAGAAAACGATTTGTACCAGTTGGCCAGGCAAAGAGACAGAGCTGGGAAGGATGTACCACAAGTTAGAGCAATAATAATAAAAAAAATAAAGGGTACAATAAATGTGTTGGCTAGTGAGGAGTGTGTGTTGAGAAGATAGAGTATTTTGAGCAACTGATGAATGTGGAGATGGTGGAGCAAGAAGAGGTAATCCGTAAGGCGGAAGTGAGAGCAGCTATTAAGAGCATGAAGAGTGAAAAGGCAGTTGGACCAGATAACATTCCAGTAGAAGCGTGGAGATGTTTAGGAGAGATGGCAGTGGAGGTTCTGACTGAATTGTTTAACAGGATTTTGGAAGGTGAGAGGATGCCTGAGGAATGAAGAAGGAGTGTTCTGGTACCGATTTTTAAGAATAAGGGAGCAACAGTATGGTTTCATGCCAAGGAAGAGTACTACAGATGCAATCTTTGCTTTGAGGATGTTGATTGAGAAGTATAGAGAAGGCCAGAAGGAGTTGCATTGTGTGTTGCTGTGGTATTGTATGAAGAAGTCAGGTGTAGCAGAGAAGTATTTGAGAGTGGTGCAGTGTGGACAGCAGTGAGTTGTGCGGTAGGAATGTTGGACTGGTTCAAGGTGGGATCAATGGGTTGATCGGACTGAGGGTGGGATTGCATCAAGGATCGGCTCTGAGCCCTTTTTTGTAATATCAATGGACAATGATGTTTGCAAATGTTTATGTGGTTTGTGGTGAGAGTAGGGAGCAGGTTGAAAAGGATCTAGAGAGGTGGAGGTATTTGCTGGAGAGATGGGGAATGAAAGTCAGCAGGAGTAAGACAGAGTACATTTGTGTGAAGGATAGGGAAGGCAATGGAGTGGTGAGGTTGCAGGAAGAAAAGGTACTAAAGGTGGAGGAGTTTAGGTAACTGGAGTCAACAGTGCAAAGCATTGGAGTGTGTTAGAAAAGTGAAGTAAAGAGTGCAGGCAGGGTGGAGTGGGTGGAGAAGAGTGGCAGGAGTTATTTGTGATCGACGAGTTTCTGCAAGAGTGAAAGGGAAATTTTATAGGAGTGTAGTGAGACCTGCAATGTTGTATTGTTTAGAAACAGTAGCGTTGTCAAAAAGACAGGAGACGGAGCTGAAGGTAGAAGAGTTGAAGATGTTGAGATTTTCTTTGGGAGTGACTAGGATGGACAGAATTAAGAGTTGATTAGAGGAACCGCACAAGTGGGATATTTTGACAAAGTGAGGGAGGCTAGGTTTAGATGGTTTGGACATGTGCAGAGGAGGGACATGCAGTATATTGGTAGAAGAATGCTGAGGATGAAGGTACCAGGCAGGAGGAAAAGAGGAAGATCAAGGAGGAGTTTTATGGATGTGGTGAGGAGTGACATGCAGGTAGTTGGGGTGAAAGAGGTAGATGTAGAAGACAGGGTTGTGTGGAGAAGAGTGATCTGCTGTGGCGACCCCTAACGGGAGCAGCCGAAAGGAGAGGAAGAAAGAAGAAGAAGTAGGTGACCAGAGTCATTTACTTGATGAATGGTAAACATGTGAACAACCATTCCCTCTGTCCTGGTTGAAAGGTTGGCATAGGATTTTTTTGTGTTGACCGCTTGAACCATTTGGCATCTGATAACTTGTTGGAGATGCTGGTGTGCTGATTTTCTGTCACTTTCACTTTTCTGGCACGAGTGGTCATAGTCAACACTGTTTATATTCCACCTCAGGTGGACAAAGAGTATAAGTATAAGAACTACACAAAGCCCTTACTGCTCACAACATAAGGACACCATTCTTGTTGTGGCAGGCGATTTTAATAGCACTAATATCAAACACATAATGCCATACATCAGGGGTCGGGAACCTTTTCGACTTAAGAGAGCCATGAAAGCAAAATATTTGGAAATTTATATCAGTGAGAGCCATATAATATATTTTTAGACTGATTCAAAAGGGGGCGTTTACCTGTTTACCCAGCAACGTCCAACGTAGGCTATTATCATCCAATTAAAATAATGGACATGTAATGGATTACCAGTGATCGGATCCATGTTGCAGGTAACACGTATTTATTGACTCCTAGACTGAACACAAAATGAAAAGATAAAACACGGGGAAACTTAAACCGAACTTAAACGAACTCAAAACACGGGGTTACTCAGGAGCGAAGGGACAAATAGCAAGCAAGAACAGACATTATCAACTGCACTTTGTGATCGTTAATTACCGGCGCGTCGCCTTAAATAATGCGTCATCGCCCTGGCAACCAAATCCAGGATGACGACGCTAAACAAAGGGGAGGGGCTATGTCTGATTCCTCACAACACAATTGCTGCTGCAGCCAACAGCAGCCTTGAACAGGGCATGGGCGGTGGAAAATCAGTGGATGGACTCAAACAAGTGATAATATTTTATGTTTTATCAGAAAAGCCGAAATCTGCGAGCCAGATGCAATCATCAAAAGAGCCACACATGGCTTGCGAGCCATAGGTTCCCGACCCCTGCCATACATGCTTCTCTGGCTAACAAGCTAAACACTTTCTATGCGGATTTCCCTACCCACTTGCTCCAATGACCACCACCTAGTAGCGCTGACCTCCATTGTGATGAAATGTTTTAAAATAGTAGTCAGAGTCACTTCTTCATTACACGACACACTGGATACACTTCAGTTTGCATATTGTCCATATCGCATCACAAAGAATGCTATTGCATAACCCCTCACAACAAAAAAGGAAATTATGTTCAAATCTGAATAAATTCAGTCAGAACAAAGTCAGATCTGTCATGATCTGAGCTCAAACAATGATGAAGACAGCCTATCTAGAAGAGATAAGAAACCTGGAGACATGGTGCCAGAAAAATAATCCCATTCTAAAGGTCATTAGCACAAAGGAAAAGAACTATTAAAACTCAGGCGATTTAGACCCTAAAGCAGTAATACAACTGAACCAACAAACACAAACATCAGAACTCTTGCACTCTGCATTTTACACTCCATCTCCACAGCACATTGTCACTTTGTTATTTTTTTCAACCTCTATATACGAGATATTGCCAAAAGTATCCGCTCACCCATCCAAATAATTGGAATTAGGTGTTTCAATCAGTGAATTCCAGCGTGGATTTCACCTGTGAAACAAATCCAGTTCTGAATTATCCTTGCTCCAAAATATTTCACAGTCAATTGTCCGCTGTGTTATAAGAAGTGAAAGTGTTTGGGAACAATAGCAACTCAGACACGAAGTGGTAGGCAACATAAATAATAATTTCTGTTCTAACCCATGTGAGGATGGGTTCCTTGTTGAGTCTGGTTCCTCTTAAGGTTTCTTCTCATTGTAGGGAGTTTTTCCTTGCCACCATCGCCCCCGGTTTGCTCATCAGGGTCAAGCTGTCAGAATAGTCTCTTTTATTATGTAGCTTTGAGACAATATCAATTATAAAAAGCGTTTTACAAATAAAATTGACTTGAATTAGTGTGAGGTCGACAACTTTCTGCAGAGTAAATCACTGCAGACATCCAAACTTCATGCAGCCTTCAGATTAGCTCAATAACAGTCATTGAATGGGTTTCCATGACAATGCATCTGCATCCAAGGCACACATGACCAACTGCAATGCAAAGCATTGGATGCAGTGATGTAAAGCACACCGCCATGGGAATCTAGAACAGTGGAGATGTGTTCTCTGGAGTGAAGAATCAGACTTCTCCTTCTGGCAATCTGACAATGGACAAGTCTGGGTTTGGCAGTTACCAAGAGAAAGGTACTTGTCTGATGACATTGTGCCAACTCTAAATTTGGTGGAGGGGGGGATTATGGGTGAGGAACTGTAGGAGACAGTCATCGCCCCGTCAACCAAATGCGGGACGAAGACACTAAACATGTTGGGGGCCCGTAGTCCGATTCCTTACATTATAGTGAAGGGTTATTTTTCAGGAGTTCTTGAACTTTTTGCTTTGTCTGTCCATTTGATTGTAGGTAATTATTTGAGGACAGGTTGACACTAACTCCTAGGAAGGGACAGAAAGCTCACCTTGAGAGATGTCCTCAGGTAAGCAGCAATGTATAAAACGTGTTGGGGAAAAAACCTCAGCAGTCTCCAAAGCTGCTTGTAAGGCTTTGAGAGGGATAAGAAGGCATGTCTTGCAAAAATATTCCACTGCTACTAGAATGCAGGTCTTCCCTCTCGAGGATGGAAGATCTGTGTTAAATGGTTCAGGTGCATGGAGTTGAGACAGGGCATTTCCTTTATCTTCTTGGTTGCTGGATGATAAAAAATAGAAAATAAAAATAAGTGACAAACATATCCAGCGGGCTTTAGTCTCTCTGCCGCTCTAAGATATTCCAGGTTCCAGTGTTCAGTGATAAACTGAAATGGGTGATGAGCCCCTTCTAACCAAGTGCCTGCAGAGCCAGTTTAATGGGCAGTAACTTACAATTGCTAATTCAGCTCAGCTGGAGCATTCATTCATTCATTTTCACTCGGATCTGCTGGCATCCATCCCAGTGCACATAGGGACACCCCGTGGATGGGTCACCAGTCCATCTCAGGGCAACACACATACAAACCACCAATCACACACACACACACACACACACACACACACACACACACATACACACACACACACACTCCTATGGACAATTCAGAATCACCAATTGACCTAATCTGCATGTTTTTGGACTGTGGGAGGAAAGTACCCGGAGGAAACCCATGCAAGCACAGGAAGAACATGCAAACTCCGCACAGAACTATCCCCGGCCCGGGAATCGAACCCAGGACATTTGACCATGCTCTCCACTACGCCGTCCCAGCTGAAGCATTTCTGGGAGAAATAGGCATATGGATGGATTTTGCTTTGTACCCCCTGACTGCCTTTACTCTCCAGGTGTCAACCTTCAGTATGAAAGGTCTGTTTAAATCCTTTGGGGCTGTTTCATGTATTCCGAGGATTTAGTTGTCCAGGACAGTGATTTAGGCTAAATACTCATCATTTCCAGTTAGGGTAAGAAAAGCAGTCTTCCACTAGACACTCCTATGGTTTAGCTGGACAAATCTTTCAAAGGAAAGGGCTTGCAGAGGAATGACAGGTGCGCCTGGACATGAAATGAGGGAATTTGACCCCTTGATCTATCCAGTGACCTAGGAAAGAGTGGGCTCGTGCTCTACAAACCAGGGTTGCATCAGCACAATTTCATTGGTGGATCTCTCCAGAACCAACAGAGTAACATCCTGTTCAGGGTAGAGACCCAGTTTAAGTTTAATCAGAGATGGACTGTGGGATACAGTTTTCTAGAGAGCCCTAGACAGTTACTTGGGCAATGAAATTTCCCTCCTTAAAGAGGGTGAAACTGAAACACACTGAGATCAAACTAGTAGTACACTAGTAGTTAGAGGATGAACATTAGTGCAAGTGTTGAGAACCAAACTCACCAGGAGATGTACTGGGTTTGAGGAGCAAGCTCGAATGGTTAACCGATGCCGGTGCTGACAAAACCATTCTACAAGTCACCTTCCCTCCTTCCTTTGGTAAGACTTGTAAGATATTTGTGGTGTCTTGATCACGCCCAGGAACCTACTCTCTGCTATGGAAAGCTGAGCCTCTCTTTCATGTCTCTTATGGGTCTTTAGATAAGACATGTGTTGGACAGAGGACCGAAAGTTATCTGTAGGGTATGGCTTTTTTAAACTCCTAGGTGTGACCATCAGCATCTCCTCTAGTAACCACCCGCAATCCAACAGGAAATCGGACAACTCCTGTAAACCATTGAGAGGTCAGCGTAGTCTTTTAACATTTGGACACAGACCTTGAAATGGTTCTATGGTGTCTTTCTGAAGCCTCTTTCAAACAAATCTTGCAAATATCATTAAGTTTCTGAGATTAAAACGTCTCGTTTCCTAGGAAAATAGGAATCTTTCAGGTTTTGAACACCTATCATGGATTTTGAGCTTTGCATGGCACAAAAATGTCAGAAAGCTGTTCTGTGGCAAATGTCAGATTTTCAGAGCTTCAGCAATCCCAAGAGGAGACTTCTTAACACCAGGCAAATGATACAGACTGAGATTATCAGATTTGCCATTAAAGTACCTGGTTGACCACCACCACCATTGGTTCTCAAAATTTTACTAAGGGTAGTCCTCTTTACACATATTTGTCTGGTTCCATAATCTCAACTTGGATTTCTCTCCAGCTGTTCTCACATAAGCACAATCTGCGCGTTCCTATATCGCTTTTGATGCAAGAGTTCCTTAAGAGAACTCTAAAATATATACTTATAACCATTGGTTCCTTAATTGAATAAGTCCATGTGTCTCCAGCCCATACCTCGGCATCTTCATGAGCAATACTTCAGCTTTCAGATCTTACCAGAATGCTGCATATCTACAAGCTTTCTAGTTTCCAACATCACCCATTCATGATATACATTTTAGTGCTAAAAATAAATTCTGGGTTTCCCTGGAAACCGTTAAAAGCTCGGTGGCAGAATGCTATTTAAATAGTTGGCCATTCTAACAATTTATATTTGTTGAAGATGCAGTGTGTATTAAGCACAGTACAAGTTTATTAACATATTTGTCAATGAGACACAAATGAAGGCTAAGCTAAAGTGTGTGTGTGTGTGTGTGTGTGTGTGTGCGCGAAACAGAGGTTACACAAACAATTTTATTTCCTGCGAGTTTAAAGGTAAATAACGTCATCTATCTTTTCTTCCTACTTACAGGCACAGTATGTGTACAGTATGGGAGGAGGGGTGGGGGTGGTTGGATATTTCTGAAGTTCAATTCTTCATTCATGCTGACAAATTAATTTATTATAAAGAAAATGTTACAAAACTGGACTCTTTCCTCACATCGGTTTAGTCATATATCCTTGAAAGAAATAAAGAGAAAAAGCGAGTGATAATATTTCATCTGAAGTTTTTTGGGTAGCTAAATTAAAAAGCAGTGTTAGAGTGCCCCCTAGTATCTAAAGAGTGAATTTTTCAGCTCGGAACTTTCAACTTCCAACAGTTTAACAAAACTGGAGTCTGAAAAGAGACTTGTGACAGTGACTGCGTTGGAGTAAAACTTTCTGTTAAATCTATTTCATTTAGTCACATATATTAGTATCAGTAATAAGAGTAAAATGTAGCAGGTTCGAAATGCTTTAATAAATTTGATTCAGTATTCGGTTTATTCTTTAGTCAGTGTGTACCTGAGCTGAAGACACCAGATGTTGGACTATAAACTGATGATTTTGTCAGTGATAACACGATTAAAAGGAAAACTTGGATCTACAGTAAAGTACTACACTTTTTTTTTTTTTTTTTTTTTTTAACACATTTACAGACATTTAAACAGGAAGTAAGCATGATACAATTTCTTTCTGAAGGGTCTTTATGTGTGCACTAGGGCTGTACAGAGACAGATGGAAGGTTGACATAACTCTTCAATGAGGGAAGGGGATGGATTTTACGGCCTGCCCAGCCACCCTTTCGTTTCCATAGTCCACTGGATGGTCTGATTCCAAGCCAGCGGTTCCTTCCTGCTTTTCCTATCACACGTTTATTGTGGTCAACATTTGATACACGCCCCACTGTCGCCACACACATTTCAGACACCTGCAGACAGAAAGAGAATGTAAGAAACAGAAAGATAGAGACTAAGTAGAGAGATATACAGAGAAACCGGCCAAAAAAGAGAAAGAAAAGAAGGGGCGAACATGTGAACCCTCTTTTAGAGAACACTGAAAGCAGAATATTGTCAAATGTCTATGTATTGGTAGGTCTTACCTGAATCTGCTGTTTTGATGGCAACTGAATGATTGCTGTTCCGTTTACTTTACGTAGGAGAACGCCGCATGTACCTACACACACACACACACACACAAACAAACAAGGTTTAGCGAGTCATTTGCTAAATAAGCTTAGGCACACACAGACAAGAGTTTAGCAGCAATGTTTGTTTCTTAAAAATACACACACCAGAATCCTGAATGTCCTTTACAATCACATCTACTGATTGTACATCCACACACCTGCTGCACGGATATACTGAGCTCCTTTGCCCGGTTGTAGTTCCAGGTTATTTATCAGAGTTCCTATAGGAAGTGCTCCTAATGGGTGGGCGTCACCCTCGTTAGCTGAGACAGCCATCCGACCTATTACAGACGAGCTTTTAATTAGGTTGCCAGCTTGCATGTTTTCTGTGGCGATGATCCAACGTTTGCGGTTTCCTCCAGCAACAAGAGCTATGTCACCTGACCTGAGAAAACAAAACTTACACTGCTTAAATTATAGCTATAGTCTGTCTCTGTCTACACCTCTGCAAAAGAACATTCTTTTTTCTGTTTATCCATCCATCCCACTTGTTCCATTCTATCTGCCTTCTTGTGTCAGGAAATATTTTTTTCTTTCTTTCTTTGAGGGTCTGTGTATGTGTGCATGAGTGTATACCTGCAAGGATCATAGCGCACTTCAACCACTCTCTCCACAATCGGAGTGTCCGTTTTCCCAGGTTCAAAATGCAGCCGCTGAAAGTCAATCATTCTGTACTTCTGTTTGTGGCCCCCTCCGATGCCTCGCCGCTTGATCTTACCTACAAGCCAAGCCATGTATTAGACCAAGACCAGAAGAGAACATGCTGAAAACAGAAAAACAGGCTATACTTCTGAATGTACTAAGTCTAGTGGAAACATCTCAGCTACCTTATGAGTATGTTCATATGTAATGCAGGGCACAGTGCAAGTGCACTAATCTTGTGCAGTGCTGATAGTGTTGTGCCTGTTTTCTTTCTGTCTCATCATACACAGTTGGAAACGGTGAGTTACGAGATACAGACCTGTGTAGTCCCTCCCTCCAGTTTTCTTGACTCCAATTGGCCTGATAGTATATTTTTTTGCCTGTTTCCACAGAGTCCTGTTTTGTGGGCACGGCCCAGTGGTGGTGAAGAAGCAAACTGGGTTTAGAGACAACATTGGGGAAACCCCCAATGTAGCTCTTCCAGCAGAGAAGACACACTACCAATGATAAACAGTACACATCAATGTACACACAAGTTTGATGTGTGAGAAACTCAATAGAAGAAAGAAAAATTATAATTGTGCTGGCACTCGTTGATAAAAATAAGAATGAAAAATTTAAAAAAGAGAAAAATAGATAAACTTATGAGTAAAAGAAGTACTCACCGGAGCTGAAAGAAGTCTGGAAGTTAGAGAAAATGCTCCTAAAGCACGACACAAACTTGCCACCGACATTTCTGAAAACCACAACCTGCTGCAGAAAAACAATCTCATCAGTGGAGAGAAATGTGTATGTACGTACACACGTACGTACGTACGTACAGGAATTAGGAATTAAGTAGGTTTGAAATAAAGAAATAATGAATGTTTAATGGCACACAATAATCTTAGCTTTCACTACTTTTGATAAATGACTTACCAATATAGCAAATTTACAATTAAAGTTTAAATGGTTTTAGCATATTATTGACCAACAATAGAGCACCATATTCCAAATACTAAGAAAGCTCAGTCACGGATCTACTTTTTACACAAACTGTGAAATAAATATCCAACGGAAGCTGCACTGCCTCCTGTCCTCCAGGAATATGTCCTGAAGTTTAAGGACATATTCCAAAATAACAGAGCCATTAGCAGCTCATCCTTCAAACTGACACTATAGAAAAATGGCACTGAATCCACAAAGCTTTTAAAAATATTAATCCAGATGATGAACTCCTTCCCATCTCCAATCTACTACTGAAATTAAAATATATAAAAGTTTACCACACACTTTATATTCATTTATTCATCTCTTATTCGGATCACAGGGATCCGCTGGAGTTTAATCCAACGCACATAGGATGCCCTGGATTGGTCGCCAGTCCATCGCAGGTCAGAACATAGATAAACAATTACATCACACACATGGACTATTTAGAATCACCAATCAATCTAATGTACATGTTTCTGGACAATGGAGGAAACCAGAAGAAAACTAACGCAGACAGAGAGAACATGCAAACTTTCACACAAACACAATCAGCCAGAGAACCAAACTAGCTAGGATCCTCTTCCACTCCTACCGAATGATATCACAGGACTGCCAGATGTTAGCTTCACCACCTCCTTTCCTTCCCTCACAGCCACCCAAACACCCAACTACCTTTCCCTTCCTCACATCCACCCAAACACCCTCCATCCCTCCCTCAAATCCACCATCCCAATGTTCCCTCCATTACATCCACCCAAATACCCTCCATCCCTCCCTCACAGCCACCCTTACATCCACCCTCCTACCGTCTCTCCCTCACATCCACCCTCCTACCCTCACATGTATTTAGGCCGCACGCAGTAGACGCACTCATATTTCCCTCACTTCTACCTGTTTATTAATTAAACTACAATATGAAGGCGGTGACTTTTTTGTCCAGGCAGAGTAGAATCCAGAAAATTAAGCTAAAACCTAAGATAATAAACTTCTCCGTTTTAGTGGGATTTCTCACAACAGATTAAAGGGTTTGGTTTTTTTACGTCTAAGCGACTGTTTTTTTATTTATAGAATTAAATACTATTTTAGGTATTATAATAAAGTAAACAGAAATTTTACCTCAGGACATTTAAGCTGTAGAGTAAGCGCACATCGCCCTTTAGAACTTTACCCGCATGAAACGTCGCGAAGTGATGACGTATTGTGCGACAAAAATTATGTTGATAATAATGATTGCGCGCCAACTAGCGGAAAGAGATGGCGAGTTAGGTATATGTACTTTCTGAATTCTTTAGCAAGTCACAGTTTAGTGACTCGTAAAGCCCCTTATGCTAAATTCATTCATCCATTCATCTTCTTACCCGCTTATTCTCTAATTCATGGTCACAGGGGTGTGCTGGAGCCTATTCCAGCACACATGGTTTTAGAAGCAGAGGTCACACCCTGGACAGGTCACCAGTCCATCGCAGGACAACACATAGACAGACAACCACACACACGCACAATATACAAAAATATTTAATTAATTCATTTGTGTGTTTGTTTCACTTCAAACCATGTTCTTCTTCTTCTCCTTTCGGCTGCTCCCGTTAGTGGTCGCTATAGCGGATCACTCTTCTCCACACTACCCTGTCCGCTACATCTGCCTCTTTCACCCCAACTACCTGCATATCTTCCC
>JAOTRA010061647.1:0-15912 GCA_026260255.1 Pseudolaguvia tuberculata | reverse complement strand
GAGGAAGAGAGAGAGGACAGAAAAGAGAATAAGATGGTGGAAGCTGAAGAAGGAAGACTGTAGTGTGAGATTCAGGGAGGATGTCAGTCAGGGGCTTAGAAGAGTTGTTGAATGATTGGGCAATGACTGAAGAAGTGATAAGGGAGACAACTAGGAACGTACTTGGTGTGACATCTGAAAAGGGAAGGGAAGACAAAGAGACGTGGTGGTGGAATGAGGAAGTTCAGAAAAGTATAAGGAGAAAGAGGTTGGCGAAACAGAATTTGGCTCCGCAGAGAGATAAGATAAGTAGGCAGGAGTATAAGGAGATGAGGCAGCAGGTGAAGACAGAGGTCGCAAAAGCTAAGGAAAAGGCGTATGAGGAGTTGTATGAGAAGTTGGACACTAAGGAGGGAGAAAAGTGTGTTGAGAAGGTGGAGAGAGTATTTTGAGCAGCTGACGAATGAGGAGAATGAGAGAGAGATAGAAGGTTGGATGATGTAAAGATGGTGGAGCAGGAAGTGGATAAGTTTAGTAAGGCAAAAGTGAGAGCAGCTATTAAAAGGATAAAGAGTGGCAGTTGGACCAAATGACATTCCATGAGAAGTATGGAGATGTTTTGGAGAAATGGCAGTGGAGTTTCTGACTAAATTGTTTAACAGGATTTTGGAAGGTGAGAGGATGCCTGAGGTATGGAGGAGTGTTCTGGTACCGATTTTTAAGAACATGGGAGATGTGCAAGTGTACAGTAACTACAGGGAATAAAGTTGATAAGTCACACCATGACAATATGGAAAAGAGTAGTGGAAGCCAGGCTAAGGGAAGAGGTGCCTATCTGTGAGCAACAGTATGGTTTCATGCCAAGGAAGAGTACTACAGATGCCATCTTTAAGGATGATGTTGGAGAAGTATAGAGAAGGCCAGAAGGAGTGTCATTGTGTGTTTGTGGATCTGGAAAAAGCGTACGACAGGGCTTGTTGTGGTATTGTATGAGGAAGTCAGGTGTAGCAGAGAAGTATGTGAGGCTGGTGCATGACATGTTTGAGGACAGTGTGACAGCAGTAATGTGTGCAATAGGAATGTTTTACTGGTTCAAGGTGGGATTGCATCAAGGATCGGCTCTGAGCCTTTTTTTGTTTGCAGTGGTGATGGAGAGATTAACAGATTATGTCAGACAGGAGTCTCCATGGACGATGATGTTTGCGGATATATTGTGATATTGTGGTGGGGATAGGGAGCAGGTTGAGAAGAATTTGGAAAGGTGGATGTATACGCTGGAGAGAAGGGGAATGAAAGTCAGTAGGAGTTAGACTGAATACATTTGTGTAAATGAGAGGGAAGGCAATGGAGTGGGGAGGTTGCAGGGAGAAGTGGTAGTGAAGGTGGAGGAGTTTAAGTACCTCGGGTCAACAGTGCAAAGTATAAAGAGTGCATTAGAGAAGTGAAAAAAAGAGTTCAGGCAGGGTGGAGCAGGCGTAGAAGAGTGGCAGGAGTGATTTGTGACGGACGAGTTTCGGCAAAGAGTGGGGAAAGTTTATAGGACTGTAGTGAGACCAGCAATGTTTTTGGTTTAGAGACAGTGGCATTGTCAAAAAGACAGGAGGAGGAGCTGGAGGTGGCAGAGTTGAAGATGCTGAGATTTCCATTTGGGGTGAGAAGGATGGACAGGATTAGAAATTAGTTAATTAGAGGGACGGTGCATGTATGATGATGGAGACAAGGTGAGAGAGGCTAGGTTGAGATAGTTTGGACATGTGCAGAGGAGGGGCATGCAGTATATTGGTAGGAGGTGCCGGGCAGGTGGAAAAGAGGAAGACCAACGAGGCTGTTTATGGATGTGGTGAAGGAAGATATGCTGGTAGTTGGGGTGAAAGAGGCAGATGTAGAGGACAGGTTAGTGTGGAGAAGAGCGATCTGCTGTGGTGACCACTAACGGGAGCAGCTGAAAGGAGAAAAAAAATGTCCTTTTCCAGAAGAGAAGGCGATGGTGTATGTAAGGAACCTGGCTACACCCCTCCCATTTTGATGCTCTGTTATCCCAAGCATGGACTTCTGGGTAATGATGCATTATTTAAGGAAGAATCGAGAGCAACATGGCGCGGATTATTGTTTAAATAAGTGTACGTTTACGTGAATTTGGATGCGTTTGTACTCAGTACTCAGCAAGTCTTCGGATAATTATAGCTTAGTTTTGTTTCCTAATCTAAGTGTCGAGATAACAGTTTTGTGCTTTGCGTCGTGCTTTGACTCAAACTTCTGTTTGTTTTGTTGGGATGACTTCACCTTAATAAAGTATGTAACTTTGCTACAAATCTTACAGTCCCAAAACAGTTTTTTCTCATTTAATTTTACTTTACCTGTTTCAACTAAGTAGAAAAAGCTGGTTTTAAAATCAATTTCAGGATACTGAAACATACAGGTATGCACTGGCAGCTGACTAAAATAAGTGTTTGCTAAACAGAAACCTTACCTTAGTGAGGACCATCTTTTGAACGCTTCATAATGCGTGATACATTTATTAAGGATGGACAGCACAGATGGATTGAATGTATTTTTATTATGGGATAAACAAGATTTTAAATGATTCCCTCCTGAACAACTTCCCACACCAATCAATAATATTTTCTAGCAACAGTTAGTCTGGCAGGTGAGTGATTAAATTCAGAAACTTAGATGTAAATTCAAAACTGTGGCTTCAAAGATTAATTTTATTTTGGGCAATTGGGCAACTGTTCAGCTACAGACGTTACAGTCTTTCCAAAAAGACCATTAGACAGCTGCAGCTCAAACAGAACACAGGATTACGACTAAAACTAAAAAATCTGAATATATCACACAGGTCCTTTAACTGACTACCAGTTACATCTAGGGCTGATTTTAAAGCAAAATCCCTCAATGACCTAGGACCTGAATACATTTAAGATAAGCTCACTTGATATAAAGTAATTACTGTGTTAATTAGGATCAAGTCAGTTATGCAGGCCACCGTTGAAATCAGCTTCCAGAAGATAAAGCCAGACTGTGTGTATGTATGTATATATATCTCATATAGGGTTTCCAGTCTTGTGACAGGTATGTGTGTGTGATGCTTACAGGCACGGCTGATGTACCTGGCTTCTGTCAGGGCATAGTGACAGATGTATGCTGGTTGGTCATTCGCTCAATGATTAATACTATAGCTGGAATCCCCCTCTCTAGTCTCTTTGCATAACACATTATCCATCAGAGTGAATGTGCTGAAGCTAAGCGTATGTTTTTTTGGCCCAACATTAATACAGACCATTTGGTTTCTGCCGGACCACGGAACCCGTTCTAACTCATAGGGAGGGTGGTGATGCTGGCTGACTCGCCTATTAAAATCTCTTAGATAAACACACTGGTAGAAACCTCCTGCCATGTTATCAGCCATATGCCTGTTTCAAACTCTAAAATCACCAGCTCATTTTTCTCTTCCAGCACAACCCTTGCTAGTCTCCTCACTTTTCCTTCTTTCAACTTTATCAACATTGCTTTCATATGTTTTCATGTTTATCTTGCATCAGTTTTTGTAGCTCCTCTTGTCTGGTTTTTAAATTTCTTCATATCATCAATCATGTTTATTCTGCCTTAAAATTAATTGCATATACACTAATCGCTGATTTTGTTTTAAGCAAGCTCATGTAGACAATGGAACCTTCAAAGTAGAATAAATATGCTCTAGCTGGTCATTTCACTTTTCTATCTGGCTTAATAGTAATAGTCTCTATCAAGGAAAAATTCTTAATGAAACTATTTTTTTCCCCATTTATTTTACCAATGTATTCACCTCCCTAAAAATGTTGTGTGATGTGCAGTAATTGTTCTAGGATGCCTCAATACATTTTAAATATAATTAAATATAAAATAAATGCACAAAAATTAAAGTATTACAATGAATGAGTAGTTCAATTCCACAGCTTAAATTGAGTGTGACTGGACATTTGGTTCCGACATTAGTACTGTTATGAGGTTCATAAATATTGTTCTAGATGTTATTGGAAATGGAATAAAATTGCTTTAGTGTACATTGCTTTCATGATAAGTTTCTAATAACTCAATCAATAAATAGATACAAATATTATACAGAGTAGCAAAGCTGAGTCTTCATAACACATTCATAACGACGGTGTAAATATTTTAGAGAGAAATATTCAATCAGAAGATTTATGTAAGACGTTTATTAAATTTTAAGAAATATGATAATTTTTGATTAATTAAAAGAAAAATGCATTTTTTAAGGTCTTGTGAAATGTAATCTGGAATATTAGAATAGTTGGCAAATGTGTAATTACACACAAATTATTCCTTACTTATTTTTTGGTTATGTATTTACTGTGATTCCTTTTTACAAATAGTTCCAACAAAAGTGCATTGGAATCCAAAAGAGATAACATACAATATTTGCAATAGGAAGATTTAGGTAATGAATCCAGCCATTAGGGTTGCACAAGTTAGTGCATGCATCCAGGTAATGAAATAAACTATCCTTTACATTGTCTAGAAATGAAACGTATGAGAAAATTATGGCTGTTCATATAAAAAGTCTCTATTTTTTCATTCTTATGTATTTTTAGACTAACAGGACTTTTTTTTTTTTTTTTTTTTTTTTTACAAATATAAAAAGTGTTTCTCAGCTAGCTACTATATCAGGATAAGAGGAATAAGATGTAAAGGATTTATTCTATTAATTAATTAGTTAATAAGAAGAAATTAAATAAGTCTGGTCAAGTTGTTTCTGCATGCTGAGGATGAAAAAGTGTAAAAAGCACTGATGGTTATTCATGGCCATCTGTGGGGCACTTTGCTCCCAGCAGCATAGAAGAAATGACAGCTGTCTGGCAAGGAAGCATATCCTTGCAGGGATCTAGTGCTTAATCAAAAAGGTTGTGACCACTCCAAAGCAAAGATAAAATCATTTGTGATGATTTCTTCTTCACAAAATAATAAACATTATATTTTGTAAAATTAAAGTAATATTTTAAACAATTTATATAAATTGGTGCAGTGGTGGGTCAAATGAGTTGTTCATCTGACAACCCGCAAAACCTGGGCTTAAGCCTTATATAACCAATACTATTGAGTGTTTTATCAATATTAAGAGTAGCTTGGTTGTCTTGGGTAGTCCCAAATGTCATTATTAATTTCCAATGTCAATAACTTGCATGATTTGTGATAGACGAGTTTCGGCAAGAGTGAAAGAGAAAATTTATAGGACTGTAGTGAGACCAGCGATGTTGTATGGTTTAGAAACAGTGGCGTTGTCAAAAAGACAGAAGGCGGAGCGTGAGGTGGCAGAGTTGAAGAGGCTGAGATTTTCATTGGGTGTGACGAGAATGGACAGGATTAGAAATGTGTTTGTTAGAGGGACGGCGCATGTAGGATGTATTGGAGACAAGGTGATGGAGTGTAGGTTGAGATGGTTTGGACATGTGCAGAGGAGGGACATGCAGTATGTTGGTAGGAGAATGCTGAGGATAGAGGTCCCGGGTAGGAGGAAAAGAGGAAGACCAAAGAGGAGGTTTATGGATGTGGTGAAGGAAGATATGCAGATAGTTGGGGTGAAAGAGGTAGATGTAGCGGACAGGGTAGTGTGGAGAAAAGGGATCCGCTTTGGAGACCCCTAACGGGAGCAGCCAGAAGAAAACAAATGTCAGCAACTTGCATGTTGTTTGAATTACCCTATAAGTGAAACTTATTGAAAGTTTGTTATGTGGTTGACGATGCTTTCTTTTATCATCCACCTCTAGTGCAGTAGCACATCAGAGACGGAGGGATGAGGGGAGGAGACGGAGCGAGGGGTGAGGACCGAGACAGAAAGAGGAAGAGGGACAAGGAAAGAGACGAGGCAAAGGATGAAGGGGAGACACGGAGCTAGGGGTGGGGTAAGGACCGAGACAGAGTGAGGGATAAGAACCAGAACAGAGTGAGGCACAAGGAGTGAGAAATAGGCACAAGAACAGGGACAGGGACCAGAACACAAAGAGAGAGGAATGAGAACAGAGACAGAGACCAGTACCAGGACTATCGGAAGGATGAGGAGAGAGACACAGCAAGGGATTAAGGAATGAGAACCGAGACCGGCGAGAGAAGGATGAGAACAAGGAGTGAGGCAGAGGGAGAGACAAGGCGAGGTACGAGGATGGAAGCAAGACAGAAAATGAAATTTAACCCAATCAATACCCAGCAAAATCTAAATGCAAACAAACCATTAATAAACAATTCAAAAGGAAAGACAGATTGAAAATAAATCATAAATCCAAACATAACTACAGATAACATAGGAAAAGTGCACAATCTGAACTAATGTAATTATAAAAAAAGGTGTACTCAGACAATAGCACACAGAGAGGGCAGAGGGTGTCCGGGTTCATGAACAATGCATGCTTTGTGAGGGGCAGGATCAAGGCGAGACTTCCAAACCTCCACAGGGATAGAACAAGGCCTCCAAGCCTCCACAGGAGCAGAGCAAGGCCTCCAGGCCTCCACTGGAGCTAGGTGAGGTTTTTTGACCACCATTGGAACCGGCAGGCGTTCCTCAACCACCATGGCAACCGCCAGGCGCTCCTTGAACACCACAGGAACATCCAGGCTCTCCTCAAACACCACAGGAACTGCCAGGCGTTGTTCGACCAGCACAGAAACCACCAGGCACTCCTTGACCACCAAGGGAACTGCGAGGCGCTCCTCGACCACCACGGGAACCACCAGGCACACCTCGACCACCACAGGAAACAGGAGGGGTCTCCCCGACCACCACGGGAACCAGGAGGGTTCTCCCCGACCACCACGGGGACAGGAGGGGTCTCCTCGGCCCCCCCGGGCACAGACCAACCACCACGGGGATGAGGAAGTCAAACATAGCAATGAACTGGGTGAAGAAATAATTTACGTCCTCCATGAGACGCTGAACCATTTCCCAGGAGAACGACGCCCAGTCCAGTGTCCTTCCCGCAAGCCACAAAAACATCAGACTGCACCTGATTCTGGGCATGGCGTAGGCGTGCGGCTGGGCTTTAAAAAAATGACACACACTTATTAAAAGTGCTGTCATACTTACTCGAGAATGCAAAAGAGGGGAATGTGATTGCCGCCAATCCGCTGGGTGCGAGCATGGTCTGCAAGCATTCTGTAATGAGGGCACTTCGATACCGACATAATTAAACGCATTCACACGCAGGAATGATGGTTTTAAACAACAAAAAGGTTTTAATGTACATAAAAACATGTGAAAAACTCCAGGATATGTTGTTTTATGTAGGACGATTTTGCATTTCTGAACAGGTAAATTATTTTTTAAATGTTAAAAAAATAAGATCTTCATAAAGAACTATGCAGTTCCATAAACCAACAGTACCAGGGGGTGGAAAAAAAAAAGAAAATGAGAGAAAAAACGTTACATTCATCCATTCCTTCTTTCCTTAATTCTTGGGCCCCTGGGTTCTTTTGGAGCCTATCCCAGCTGTCTAAATGGTGAATGACAGGAGTTGAAAATGCTAGGTTATAGAGACACACACACACACACACACACACACACACACACACACACACACACACACACACACACACTCATTCCTATGAACAATTTAAAATCACCAATCAATATAATGTATATGTTTATGGACTGTGGAGTACCAGTAAACTCATGCAAATATGAGAGACAATGTGAAAAAAATCACACTGTACTCTGCAGGTAATTTCTCACCATTCTTGTGATCATTGCACACCCCACAGGGTGAGATCTTGCATGGAGCTCCAGGTTGAGTGAAATTGTCAGTGGTCTTGCATATTTAGTCTGCGTAGGTCCACACTTTTGTTTCTGGCATCCTTTGCCAGCTCTCTGGTTTTGGAAATAGTAGAGTTTGTTGAGGTTGAAGACTGTGTGAGGTTGTGGTCAGGTATCTTTTATACTAATAACGAGTTAATCACAAACATACTGTATTTTAACAGTCTTGACCGTCACATTTTATAAAAGGAATAAAATCAATTAATTTTTTATTAATATTTATATATGGATCAAGCATTTGACCAAAAACTGCCATAAGATTATGGTCTTTCTTATATTAGTCCAACATCTTAACCACTAGGCTACCACTTCCTATATGGTTAGGCTAGTGGTTAAAGTGTTGGACTGGGGTTCGATTCCCACCTCTAGCAAGCAACCACCGTGGGCCCTTGAGCAAGGCCCTTAATCCACAATTGCTCAGTTGTAAAAAGAAGCCAAATGTAAGTCGCTCTGGATAAGAGCGTCCGCCAAATGCTAAACTTTAACTGTAACTGTAACATGCAACAAAGCAAGGCAAGACTGGCTGAAATGCAGGGGGTATAAATACTAAACCTAATGGGGAAACAATCAACTCATAGGGACATAACTAAACATAATGAAGAAGACAAGACCAAAACCAATGGAAACATGGCACAGATAAAACATTGAGCACATGGAATAAAAATAAACATTGAAAGTTTCTTTCATAAAAGGGAAAGAGTCTTTAATAAAACATTGCATCCCAGCCTGTTTTTGTAGATTTTATTCAGCAAAAATTGTTGGAATTCTTCTATAAAGTTTTACCTTTCTAAACAGCATTAAACATTTGGTCTCTCTCTTATATGATTATTCAGAAAAATGTCTTCCATGTTTGACATTTGCTAACCACTGGACAACCAGACAGCTCTTTTTCAGCCAATCTTCAATTAGGCTCATGGCCTTTGGATGCATGGTTAGGATGTAAGATTTGCATTTGTCTGGGTAAATACTTTATTATACAGTCACCAGGTTGCTTTTAGAATTATATAAATATTCATTCATTCATTCATTCATTCATTCATTTATCTTCTGCTTATTCCCTAATTCGGGATCACTGGGGTCTGCTGGTGCCTATCCCAGGTCACATAGGGCAAGAGGCGGGGGTGCACCCTGGATGGGTTGCCAATCCATCGCAGGGCAACACATAGACAAACAACCATTCACACACACATTCACTCTTATAGACAATTTAGAATCACCAATCAACCTAATATGCATGTTTTTGGACTGTGGGAAACCGATGTACCACGCAAGTGTGGGGGGAACATGCAAACTCTGCACAGAATGATCCACGGTCCAGAAATTGAACCTGGGACCTTTTTGTTGTGAGGCGAACGTGCTATCCACTATGCTATCGCGCCGTATTATATAAATATAATAACATAAAATAATAATCTTAATTCTTATATCTAATATTAAACACATTTCTTATATAGACACATCTCTAGTATTATCAAACTAGTAATGCAATGTTTATCACTTAAATTTACCAAAATGTTCCTAAACACATTCTCTCTGCTTAAAGTTTAAATAATTCTTTTTATAACATGGACTAATGATTGTAGTTAGCTCAGACATCAGAAATAATAAAACCAGGTGCCTTTTGGCTGTTCTTTAAGTAAATAGTTCATTGATGTTTTGTATATTTAGGCATTGTTTTAACTAGTACCATGGCGATGGTACCAAAGAAACCTTGTTTCATTTCACTGTGTACTTCATCTGCTATATATGGTTAGAATGACAACAAAACTTTACTAACTTGAACTTTTGGTAGGAAATAACCAAGATCAGTTTTTGTCAGTCCTGGTGGATAGGACTGCTTGGTCATTTAAACATTTTATTCTTCATCCTTTATTTGGTGTGCAGAAGCAGTTTTGTGTTTGTTTTCATGTGATTTTAGATACTTTCCTATTATCTCAGCTAATGACTACATGGGAGTATAATTGTCCTCACTGGAGCAAAACCTAAATAGGTTTGCGGGGGAAGTTAAAGATTTGTGTTTGTTTTCTTGATTGCCACCTGATTATCCCAGGGTTTAATTGATCCTATTATTAAACCTTGCCTACAGTTTTGGAGCAAGTGTATCCAATCTTCATAGATAAGTAAATCTGATCTTTTCTCTTATTTTTATACCAATTCAGCCATAAATCATTAAAATGGCATTACTTTCTTTCATTCATTCATTCATTCATTCATTCATTCATTCATTCATTCATTCATTCATTCATTCATTCATTCATCTTCTTACCCGCTTATTCCCGAATAAGGGGTTACGGGGGTCTGCTGCGCCTATCCCAACACACATAGGGCAAGAGGCGGGGGTACACCCTGGACGGGTCGCCAGTCCATCACAGGGCAACACAGGCAAACAACCATTCACACACACACATTTACTCCTATGGACAATTTAGAATAACCAATCAACCTAATCTGCATGTTTTTGGACTGTGGGAGGAAACCGGAGCACCCGAAGGAAACCCACGCAAGCGCGGGGAGAACATGGCATTAATATGATAATTCAATAAGATCAATAGAGAAATTACACCACACTACATGCAATACTATTCTGAACAAGAAGTCTCTAAGCATGTTGAATTTAATTCCTTGATTCTACTGATCAATAAAATTTATGTCATTGTTTATATCATATCAAAAATCGCACACATACACACATACAGTAACAATGCTTAATACATACACTACATGTCTGTAGACACTTCACCATCTGATCCATGCCTGAATATTCTCAAATTTGTTAGCAGAAATCTGAAAGCACACAATTGTTTAGTTGTCCTAGATGCTACAACATTACAGTTTCCCATAATTAAAACTAAGGAATCCCAAACACTACCAAAAGCTGCTCCAGCAAGATAGTTTAACTGTGTACATAACCCCTGAACTATGTTATGGTTGAAATGAAAGCATTCACAGTGCTGCATATGAACTGGAACACCTGCTGCATCACAACATCAGTCTGATGTCAGTAACAATACATTTTCACAATCATAGCAAAATATTATTTTCAGTAAAAATAAATGTATTTTTTACAAGAGTAACAAGTGATTTAATAATTATGTTAATTCAATTAATGACAAAAAATTGCTAATGATAATCACACTAAATTCTCTATAGCCAAAATAATGTTCTGTCTTAAAATGTATCTTGGCCATCATGTTTTTGTAACCAGCACTATTTATTATGGTATAATATTTATGTTTAATACAGTATTTAGTTGTGACTCGAATGCAGTAATGCACTCATAATGCTGGCAAGTAACCATTCTGATTTATACACCAGGATTCTTATTTGCACTGTGATTTATAAGAATTAGAGAACAAATAAGAAATGATATTTGAATCAATTTACTCAATTTTTTTTCCACATTGTTCTCACTGACCCCTGTCTTTCTCAAAACTGTCTGAGAAAGTCAATAGAAATTGATTGCCTTGGGATGATTACGCAAATGACTACTTTCTAACAGATTTAGAGAAGTCATTTGTTTAAGCCCGCAGCCCATTTATCATCATTTATCTTTAAAAAGTCACCTCATTCACACATTGCAGGGTAAGAAGAAAAATAAATGGATTTTAAGCAATTTTCAAAAAATGTACGGTACACCAAATAGTTTAGAGAACATTTATTAAAATCATGGAATCTCTAAAAAAAAATTACAAATTCTTAAATCTTTTTTACATTTTGTCCGTTGATTGGTTATTTTTTTTTACATTTGTTACTGCCACTCTGACAGAAAGCAACAAATGCAGAAAAAAATATTTTCATTTGACTTTTACTGTTTTTACAGATGGGACTTTTTTTATTTATATACTTTATACAACTGACCACTTGGGTTAAGGGCCTTGCTTGGGTGCCCAGCAGTGTCAACTCAGTGGTGTAAGGAAACAAACCTTGAACTTAACCACAGCACTACCACTTACTCCCTAACTTTGTTTGCCAGCCCAAACATGGATTAGTCTAGGTATATTTCTTGGATTTTCTAGATTGAAGTGGTTGTTGGTGAACAATTATTTACAATTACTATATACAATTATTTATGAATATAATTATTAACCATGGGCAATGCAGAAGTAAATTCCTCCAGCACCATTGTGAACATGGACTGTAGGCAGCCACCTTATCAGGCCAAGGGCTGAAAAGTTATAACTTCAGCCCAAGATGGACAAAAAGTCAGCTCTTTAGCTCAGGATGGTTGAAAACAAGCCAATGTCTGCCAAGTCAGAACTTGTTCAAATGATACTTGTGAAGCCAGAGCCTGCTCACTTAATGCTTGCAAAACCAGAGCCTGCTTACGTGATGCCCACCAAGCCAGGGTCTGTTCATGTAATGCCCGCCAAGCTTGGGCTTTAACCCTATAAGCCACTGACACACACATCTCCTCAGGGTATTTATTTTTGGGGAGAAGCTAAATAAATTACAAGTCAAGTCACCGTTTTATAGCCCTTTTAACCAACTAACAATAGAGATCGTGTCAAAGCAGCTTTACAGAATCAAACAATACAATAGTGTATTAATTCAAGGACAAAAGTGAAAACATATTAAAACATGCACTGATGATAAAATTTAAATATTCTATAACATTATATCAAGAAATTATAGCCGACTTCAAACAATGCATTGCATAATTAGCACAACAAGGAATTCAGGAATTCTAACCTGCTTATTCTTTAATCCAGGGTCACTGGGGTCTGCTGGAGCCTATCCCAGCACAAATAGTGTAAGAGGCTGAGGTACACCTAGTCAACCTAATGTACATGCTTTTGGACTGTAGAAGGAAATCAGAGTACCTGGAGAAAACCAACACAAACATGGGGAGAACATACAAACTCCACACAGAAAACCCCCTTGCTCTGGAATCAAACTCAAGACCTTCTTGTACTGAGGCAACCACTATACCTGAAACCAAAATTTTTTTTTTTTACTTTCCACCACATAATCATAATTTATGCATTTCTTTATTTCCTTATCTGCTTATTAGTGTTCTTTCATGCTGTTAGTACGGAGATTTCACATCATGGGTACAGTGTCAATACATGAATATATAATAAACAATTAGTTACAATTTATTTCTACTGACGTTTGTTTTAGCACTGCTGTAAAATAAGAATCAAACATTTTTTTCATTACATTCCCTCATTTATTTAATAAATGTTATATTCTACTTGAACCAACCCACTGTATTTCCTGAATCACTAATAGTGGGTTTTATTTAGAATGCACAGCAGAACTAGGCATGAGGCCCAGTTTTTTTCTAATGTATTAAATATACAGTAGCTTGAGAAAAAAAATCACAATGTTGAATAAAATACATGGACTTGGACTTTACAGCAAACTTTAAAACTACTGCCATTAAAATGAAAAAATTATTTCATTTTAATGACACCTGGCAGATCATATTCTACATAATTCAGCAAGTATACAGTCGGTTCTTGCATTGTACTGGAGTCGAAATTGAGTCGAAAGCAGAAAAAATTTCCTAAGCAGCATATTTTATGCAGTATTACTGGTGCATTTGGAAACAAAAGATAACCAGGAAACTTTTGACAGGTCTTGAAATATAAATTGGAATGAATTATGCATAGAAAGTGGATCTGATAAGAATTAATTTATTCACTTTATGTATTCAAGACTTTCTTGTTTGCTAAACACTGACTGAACCTGTATTTATGTGCTTCACTTGAAAACCGAATTGTACGAATCTTATCAGATCATGAAAATGCTATTTTAACTGACGTTAAATGATGATTACTGACTATAGCATATATAGGTCATAGTTATTGTTCCAAATACAATCAAATATTTGTAGCTTTTTCTGCCTTATGTCAGGAGGAAATATCGGTTCACATTTCCAAACATTTATTTTTTAATAATTGTAATAAGTATGTGTAATAATCCAGTTTTCACACGGAATCTGACAACAGTCAGTTATCTGATCTCCTCACTATTCATACATGAGGAAATAGAACAAACTAAGAAAGACTTAATTGAGAACTGTTGCAACATCTCCAAGATGCTTTAAGGGACTTTTAAAGCTTGGTGGAAAATGATAACTCTGACAAAGCTGATACACAAAGAATTGTCACAACAGATGTTGATTTAACAGAGTAAATAGTTATTAGAAGTTAATTGATAAAGAAAATTAGGCCATTATTTTAAACAGCCTCCTTGTTTTATAGTATTTTAAGTGTCTAAAATTTTACCAGCACTTTAATCCGTAATCTTAGGTGCTTATTAAGCAGTATTTTTCTTTTCTTTTTTAATTTAATTGTTTTAATCATTCATTCATTCATTCATTCATTCATTCATTCATTCATTCATTCATTCATTCATTCATCTTCAAAGCTGCTTAATCCCTAATTCAGGGTCAAAGCGGTCAGCTGGAGCCTGTCCTAGCATACATAAAACGAGAGGTACATTAATCAATATTCTTATTTGTTTGTTAAGCAGTATTTTTGTTTATATAACTGCCTGTCCTTTTTGGGTGCCTTATTCTGTTGCAAACAACAATGACATAGCGGCATGACGGGCGGCGCAGGCGTGTAGTGGTTAGCACAGTCGCCTCACAACAAGAAGATCTTGGGTTTGATTCCCAGGTCTGGGAATTTGATTGGTGAGTCAAAATTATCCATAGGCGTGAATGTGTGTGTGAATGGTTGTTTGTCTATGTGTAACCTGCAATGGACTTATGACCTGTCCAGGGTGTAACCCTGCCTCTCGCCCCCTCTCAGATAGGCACCAGCAGACCCCCTTGACCCCGACTTAGGGAATAAGCAGGTAATAAATTGAATGAATGAATGAATGAATGAATAGCAGCATGACCAGCTTGGTTCCCAGAGTTTGCAAAACACTTTGTTGTGTGGCCTTAACACCGGCATCCCTTTCTTTGCACTTCAGGTTGAAGCCTGATATACATTTCCATTTGGCAGACACCTTTATCCATCAGAATGTGTTTGCTATTTGTAAGCATTCATCAGTTTAACCCAATTGTAAAACAACTGAAAAGAATGTAGCTTTATGTTCTTTTTAAACATTTCTTGAAATTTTGCATCAGAGAGCAGTGTACCACAATGAGACAAAAATGTTGCCCCCAGGTCAGGGTCACCTTGATTGACAAAAGGACATCCTGCCTAAACAGATAAGGAAAAACACAACATTTTTCTGCAGTGCACCGTAATAGCTCACATTAGGTAGTTCCAGCTTTAACAAGAGTTTTAAAATGTTTAGAAGATTCACTAGAATGCTTTTCTGCCTGATGGTGTGTTAACTTTGATCTGGCATGACTAAAATTCAGGTCAGGGCATACTGAACAATCATACAGTTGCTGCAGGGGAAAATTACATCAATTTCAGACCTTTTATTATTATTATACTGAACAATTTTTGACTCGAAAAGAATCAAACCACAGTTTTTCCTCTGGACAAGTAGGGTTTTTCAGGTTTTTGAGTTTTTAAGAAGCATTAATTCATTCATTTATATCTACTTTATATCTGTTTATTCCCTAATTCTAACCACTAAGCTACCATGCCTAAATGATGAACTTATGCAGTTGAAGAAATGATTAACAATGGACCCCTTTGCTCCATGCTTCCTCAGATCCTCAAGCACTGATTCAATCATTCTTTGAAGTACAAGATAGGCATGACTTAAGACTCTTCTCTGGCACCAAGTGGACAAAATTAACTACCCATTGATGTCATAACGTGAGTCACTGGCTGTAGTCAAACAATAGGTGAAATTCCACCTGTTTCTCAAATAGCTAAATATGCACTTGAAATGAAACAGGAAGAAAAAGAGGGAGAAGATGCATCATACAGAATTAAGCTTAACTATGTTAAAATAGAAGATTGGCCATTTTTTAGAGTGATTTATAAAAGTGTATAAAAGTATAAACTTATACAAGTCTAATTAATGAACAGCTCAACAAAACTGTTAAAAAGAGCAGCACAAATACAAAATAACAAAGCAAAGCAAAATAGAAAAAGACATTTTAATGACATTTTACATTTATTTACATTTTTTTTTAAGCCGGAAGTAAGGGATGCCGTCAGGCTGAAAAAGGAGTCCTATCGAGCCTGGTTGGCTTGTGGGACCCCTGAAAC
>JAOTRA010061634.1:5794-15915 GCA_026260255.1 Pseudolaguvia tuberculata | reverse complement strand
ACTCCGCACAGAAAGATCCCGGCCCGGGATTCGAACCCGGGACCTTCTTGTTGTGAGGCGACTGTGCTAACCACTACCCCAACATTTTCTTTATTAATATATTGATATATAAACCCCCATATTTCAGTCAGTGCAGAACTTTGGTAGTCCTTCCTCCAGTGCTTGTTTTCCGTTGCCATCGGCTCCAACAGTTTAAAAGCAAACACTCATTTAGTTTAGTTTCGTAACGTAGATCAGAGTGCCCGCATATGTGCCGGGGTTCTGACCAACAGAGGGATTGAAGGCCCAAAAGAATTTACAGCCGCCTGCCATGGAAGGGATTACCCCTGTCCCACTGTGCGACAGGGTAGGCAACCGCGTCCAGACCACAGTCTTCAGAATATACAGGCCTGGGCAAATTCGAACATATTTGCACGAGAATAGTCGAACCGTTTTAGGAGACCCAACAGGAAAGTGTGGTGTTTTGTTGGAATACATAAATAACTCGTGGACAGAACGTGAACATGTGGCCCACCACTTGGACTCTGCAATGTTCTTGACGATGTTCCAGCCAGTCCATATTTCTGTTCTGTTCCAGATTGCAGGACACTTTAGCCAAAGATTTCAGGCTTCCAGAACACAAGATAATAAAGTTTGTTTTGTTGGGTGGTGGGAAGCAAAGATGGTTAGAGAAGATCGGAAGCTACTCTAGAGGTGGGATTAAAACAGAATCCGATCTTTCTGTACTTATGTCTGATTGCTAAGGTCTAATAAAAAAAAATACAAGTATGAAATTCATCAATCTTCTAACCCGGTTGGAAGATACACTCTGGAAAGGTTACCAGTCCATCACAGGGCCACACAAAGATAAACAACCAAATCTCATTAACTCCTGGCAATTTAGAATCACCAATCAATCTAACTTTTTTTGGACGGTAGAAGGAAACCGGAGTAAACCCATGCAAACATGGGGAAAACATGCATCTTGTCTGAGAATCAAACCCGGGACAATTCTTGCCATGTGTGGCCAGGTGATGGACTGGCAACCTGTCCATCCCCACCTGTGTACCAGCCTCTCACCCTAAGTGCACTGGGATGGGCTCAACAGACCCACATGACCCAGAATTCTGGAATAAGCAGTTTAGAAGATGAATGAATGAATGAATGAATGAATGAAATCAACTGGAGACTTTTCGTAAGTGGATTTCATTTCCTGGAGCAGACGGAAGAGTTACAGAGATTTTAATGTAGCATGTGAACTGTTTATAAATGACCTTCCTAGTGTCCATTGTCCTTCTGCTTTGTCTCTGTCCTGCCGATGGATTACAGCGTGCTGTATAAATATTTACATACAATAGCCCATCGTGTTGCAATAGGGGGGGGAAAGAAATCCAGCGTTCATCCAGACCTGGCAACTTCAATAAGGACTAAATTGACAATTCTGTAGGTGTTTCATTCAAGCATGTGGTTAATATATTTCTTTAATTTTAAGACTTTAACATCAACATTTCTCTTTAGGCCACATTTATTATCATTTATTATTTTAATTTTTATTTATTAAGTGATTGATCTATTTGCTTTTGTGTTTTCTTTTGGATATACAGGGTTAATAGTGGAATCTAGTGGAAAGAATAATAATAAACAGTTTAAAACAAAAAGTAAATAGAAAAAAATGGCATGCGGTGTTTCACTATTCAGATACTGTGAATCCACACACACACACACCCACGCACACCACCAGTCAAACGAATATACATGTTTTAAGACTGTGGGAGGAAACTGGACTACCCGGAGAAAACCCATGCAAGTACAAGAACATGCAAATTCAGCACAGAAGGACCCCCGACCCAGGAATCGAACCCAGGACCTTCTTGCTGTAAGGCATCTGTGCTAACCACTACGCCACCACGCCTCCTACTGTGAATTAGTGGGATACTAAAAAATAAATTAGTTTTTACAAAGAAGTTCAGTGTTGGACCGCGCAAGCTCGAGGGCTTATTCTCCAGCTGCAGATTCCGCTATTTCTTTTTTACTGCTGTCAGTTTGAAACTTGCGAGTGATACTTAAAAATGTGCCTCTTCTGCTCAAAAAGAAAATACAACTGGGGAAGCACTGTAATTGCGCTTAAAATATATTTTAATTGTAATTATTTTATAATATTTTACATTATTTAATGATTTAAAGGAGTACAAAAATTACTACCACACTTTGTGGTTTTCTCTTGGAAACTCCAGGAGAATTCCAGCTGTGCTAGAGAACAATGGTAGACTAACGTTTGGGAAAACTTTTCTAAAACTTTGTGGTTTTGCTTCAATTTCCAGAACAAATTCCAGGTCTGGAAACTCTGTAGTTTATTACAACAAGTAATTCCCCACCCAAAGTGATAATACAATAATCTATGGACATACCACCCCCCCCCCCCACACACACAAATATGTATATACACAAATAAAATAAAGCATTACTTTTTTCACAAGCTCTTATAACATCTGACCGCAGAACCCTAAACATGATTACACTCATATTCACATGGCTGCTAGAAGATAATGGCTGGAAAGACAATCCTCCTTTATAAAATCCCACTTAGCAACAGGAACGGGATGTTCTGCATGAAAAAGTGCAGTAAAGCCCACGCTGTTGTGGGTCATCAAACCCCAGAGCAGACAGGAGGCCACTGGGAGAGTTGCTAGAAAGAAATTTGTCAAATGGTAGTTCATAAAGCTGTCAGGGAGCCCCCTGAAGAAGCCAAGCAAAAAGAACACACTCCACTCCACACCACACCACACCACACCACACCACTCAGATGGAGGTGATATTGCTTTAGCTGTCTTTAACAGAACACCCTGCTCAGCTAGAAAATCTCAGAACGACCGGCACACGGTTCTGAACTCCAGCATTATTAATTCCAGTGCCACAGGCTAATACTTTGATGTAACCACAACACGTTGCGTGTGAAATTTATATGGAAAGCTGTTCAAGTCATCTCAACTACGCCTGTCAAATGTATATGTCAAGATCTTAATCAGACACAGTGCAGGTCTGGATTTTTATGGATATTTAAATCAAGGAGAAATACATTTACACAATTTATACTGTGTGTATATATATATATATAAAATTTTATGGAAGTCTGGCTATTTGATAAAACCCAACAAATCAACATGGGAAATTTCTTTTGAGCCAAAAACAGCTTTGGTGTTTATTTTCTAATGCATTTATTATTTTCTTAAAGGTGTCCATTGGTTCTAGCATTTTTAAATAATTTCACTAATTCCAGACACCATGTGGCGTTACAAAAGAAGCACAAAAGAATTAAACGATGAGCAATTAATGATTAAAACCTGTTTAATGATTGATTTGATTCTGGATTACTGAAGCCCCCCCCCCCTCCAACAAAATGAAAATGTAGAACGCTTTTTTCATTAACATTGTGGAAACGAATCAAAATAAACTTAAATAATGAATTAAAATTATAAACAGGTACAAAATATACAAACAAAAAAAAATTTGGTCTAAGAATCTATAATCCATAACATGTTTGTGAAGTGTGACTTGTCTGGATATTTAGTAGATCCGTCATACAGTCCACCTTATTAATTCATTATATATCTATCTATCATTTCCCTCTCTGATCCAAATGGCATAAATAAAGTGTTACTGAATAGCAGCGTAGTGATAAAGTATCGATAGGTCCATTAAATGGAACAGTATCACCTACGGTATAAGTCTACAATGTTTTCAAAAGAAAAGACCCATCGTTAAGAATAATCTAAATCAGTGTGATTAGTATTACATAGGAAAATCTATGAATAAATCAGATACTAAAATATAAACAAAAGTTAAATCTCTTGTTCAATTAATTTTTTTTTTGATCTGAAAAAATTCCTTCAGAATACTGATTCATTTAATGATTAGGAAAAATAAAGATGTATATAAAATATTTATAGTAGATCTGCTTTATGTAACTTTAATCTAAATTCAAAATGAAAATCAAAACGATTGGCACGAGCTGAAAGCAGCAAACGACTGGGAACAGAAATAAATAAGCGTAATACACTTTAGAAAATAGGTTTCACCGTGACAGAGTGAAAGTTGGTTATGGGGCAATTCCTCAAACAGGGAAAGGGGCCTTTTAGGTCTTGTGAGGAGGTGAAGTTGATGCCTGGATGGTGCCAAGTCTTCCGTTGACTTTAACCGTTTTTGTTGTCACTGGCACCTGGAAAAGGGAAAAGAAAAAAGAAAAAGCATTTCGAGAATTAACGAGGGAACATACCTTATGAACATGACACGCCTCTTGCACTTCCTGTTGGTATCAACGGTTTGCTTCTACCAAGTGCTAGAAATGAGTATCACCAGTATAACATGAGACAAGGAGTCTCAATCCATTAAACTGTGAAACTGTAACTGTACCAGCGTTATATATATCTATAAAAATATAATCTTCCACAACATTTACAATAAATGGGTACAAAATCGATTTTTCATAGTTGAAGTACTGTAAAAACGACAATTTTATTGAATCAAGTTAATTTTATTCAGCCTATTAATTGGGGGTTGGAAAAAATTCAATCCATTGATGCATGGTTTTTTTTTTTTAAACGATTCTAGAATCATTACATTTACGTCCAAAAACGATTCTGAATTTGAATCCGATGGTGACTGTGCCGACCGGCGTGTGGAAGAAACGGAGAAACTGTATTGCCATTGTTTGTCACAGGTTCACCTGAGACTTAAATGTAATAAACTAAAGCACAAAAGTAGCCAAAAAAACCAAACTATATCAAGCTCCTTACTTTCCGAAGGCGTTCGGCTCCTGCGCCAGAACGGATGGCCTCCAGCATTGCTTCTCGAGCAGACTCTGGGTTTTCCCCTGCAGGCAGCATTACAGTGGACTTGGTATAGGACAAAGTAGGAGGAGGTGGCGGTATAAAGTTTGGTGGTGGTGGGGGTTTATAATTTGTTGGGGGTGCCGGTGGAATAAAGTTTGGTGGTGGTGGTGTAAAGCTTGGCGATGGTGTACCGGCAGCAGAAGATGTGAAACTCGCATATCTTTGGTCAGCCATGCTTTTCTCTGACCTCCGAATTTCCTCGAGCTCTGCGGCAGCCAGTGAGCTGGTCTGTAAAGAAAGGAAAACAGTTAGAAATGCTGTCACACAGATTAGTGAACTAGTTAACTCATCCAACCTGCCTTCTTGAGATTTGTTGAATTGTTGTCAGCTCGAATGGCTGACAGAAGAGCGGTTCGTTCGTTTTCAGGCTCCGTGTATGATGGATTCTTTGAGATTCCTGTATTTGATGAGATGGACACCTGCATGCAAAAAAAAGAGAAGCATGTAGCCAGCTGACACCATCTTTCTTAGGATCATTCCAACAGCAGTCCAAAACCTTTCAGCAGTTAATCTTATCCCCTTCACCAACTCAAGCGGGATGGGAGGAGTACTGTGAGTTAAGGTTCCCGAATTGCTGGGCAAGTCAGACATAAAACATAGCTACAGTAGCTAAAGCAAATGACCTAAAATCAGCTAGCTAATGATACCTATTAAATAACAAAACTGTGGTCATGGGAGTCTGCTGGAGCCTTTTCCAGCAAACATAGGGCGAAACCGTGTTGCACCGTGGACAGGTCGCCAGGCCATCGCAGGGTCACACATAGACGAACAACCACATACACACACTTCTTAATGTTTAATTAGGTGTTACTCAAATTTCTATTTTATATACTGCACCTTTCGAAGATGTTCCATTCCGTTTGCTGATTGAATTGCCTCCATTAGTGAACTGTGAAGAGAAGACTCCTTCTCCACCAACTTTGGGACAACAGGCTTAAACCTTTTGACTGGTCCGAACGGACTTGGTTGGAGACCAAGACTGTGCATTTCCGGTTTCTTGGCTACTGCGGGGCGGGAAGTGTTCACTGTACTGTTTATAGTCAAAGGGTTTCCAGGGGTCATTTGAATAGACATACACTCCTTAGCTAGGGTTTGAGTGGGCTGGGAACATGATGAAACCTGTGCTTGTTGTTGATGCTTGCTATTTCTTGGGTTAAAATTGACCGCTTTAGTGCTAGTTAAGTCTGCAGCAGTCATTTGTGCTTCCTTGGAGACTTCCTGCCTCTCCTCAGGATAACGAGAGTAAAGTTTGACTGCAGGCAATGGCACCGAGGTTTTAGATAAGGTCGAATTCTTAAGGTTTGATACAGCTTGTAGTGGTCGTGGGTCATTCTTGAAGGCTTGGTTATGTAATTGCCTTTGTTCATCGGCTGGAGACTTTTGAGACTCTTGAACACCGTCTGCCTTGCCTGAGGAACTCTCTGTGTATTTTGTAATAGCTGAGGCCACATACTGACTCGATGTTCTTCTGGAAGGTTTAAGAAAAGTTAGATTCTTTCTGTGTTCGGAGAAAAATATATTTTCAGCAGGATCTGACACAGCAAGCTTCTTCAATACTGCAGATGCAAGGTTAGCACTCGACCCACTGCCCTGTTTGGGTTGTTCGGTTACATTTGCTTTTCCTGCAGGTTGTGATGGTACTGGTAAATGCAATGGCATGAGGGTTTCATTGGCTTTATAGGTAGTAGATACAGAATCCTCTTTACTGGCTGAGCTCCAGAATGCCTTAGCTTTGTCTAGAAGTGGAGAATCTGGGTCCTCATTGGCCTTCTGGGATTTGTCTTGCGTCTCTTTTGCCGTGACCATGTTACCCATCTCATCAATTTTTATGGCACCTATACGCAAAGAGCCTTCTGACTTCATGTGATTTTGAGGGCCGACTGATTTGTTTGGGACAATGGTAAACGTCTTCAAGCCAAATCGAGATGCATTGTTCTGGCTGATTTTGTTTTGTGTTTTAACAGACAGGGCTCTGTTAACTTCAGGGTTTTCCATGCGGTGACTCTGCGCTGTTGATGCAGACAGAAGTCTGCTTTCAGGAACTTTCTGTGCATTCTGGGTAATAAAAGTTACAACAGGACTTTGAGACTTTTCTGGCAGCATCTGTTTATCCGGTTCAACTTTACCTTTAATCCTAGGAAAACTCATAGTGACCTTCTCTGTTTGCTTTTTCTGGTCACCTGACTGAACAGGATCTGCTCGGGATGGCCTGGCTTTCTTTGACATGCAGGCATTGTTGTTTTGGTTTTGGAGGTCTAGGATTTGTTTGCATGAGCGAGAATGTTTGGCCTCATAAGCGCCCAGACTGGTCGGATTGTCAACAATGACTTCATCGATGGCTGTTACCGGAACATCCATATCCACCACCGACACAGGGATTTCATCATCCGCACACAGGGATGCCTCATCTGAGCGATTAAATTCTATCCGACAAGAAAGAGATTTTAAAATGGATATTAGCTAGTCAGTAAAATCTAGGGAATTAATGCTATAATTGCTTTTTCTTTTACACATACAAAAAAGGTGCAGTACTAACTTGAAACCATGGATAGATTAGATAGTCATCTGTTGCTTGGGTTAATGAAATTAGGAGTAAATATATAAAGTTACATGTACCATCTGCTAAGTCTGCATCCAAGTCAGCCAAGGTTAAGTGGATCTGAGCAGTAATGGTGGTGTCATTTCTGTTGACTGATTGGTCCTTGGGTCTCAGGTTTCCACTGCTTGCATAAAGAAGACCATCGTTACATAAAAGAATAATTTTCTGCAAATCTTTATTATCCTTAGTGAGATTAGAAATCAATAAAACAAATAGAATATAAAATCAACGCAGATCCAGAGTCCTTTTAGACTACATTCCTTATGTGAGGTCAAAAACAAAAACCAACAAAACAAAAACCTTCTTGCATTATTTTAGTGCTGCAAATTTAATAAAATATTTTTGCCCTCGGTCAATAAGACACATCTGTCACCACGGACTGAATATACAATCTGAAATATGCTTGGGTTAGAAAAATAGCTTTCCTGGAAGACTGAAATAACTCTTTCCTGGAATACTTTCTTGGAAGTGTGTGAAGTGAAGTTTTAAGTGACGCTGCAAGCACAGGCAGCTCCTGACCCAAGATCCATTAGCACTTTTGGCTCGTCAAAGAGCAGCAGCTTGAAAAAGGGGGGGAGAGAAGAGAGAAAAAAAAAAAAAAAAAAAAAAAAAAAAGGTGGACTTTGCAGACAGCCTTGCAGAAGCAATCTAGCATCTTGCCAGGTGGTGCCTTTCTCCACTTGATGTGGGAGAGTTCCAGCTGGTCTCAATAGACTTCTGCTGTGTTTTAATAAGAACATAATATTCTAAGCCAAATGGTCAGTTTCAAGTGAATAAAAGGTCTAATAGAAAAATGTCTCATTTAACCCTTTTTTATCCAGAACACCAGAGTTCCTTTTTGCATGCATTTTTGAAATCATCGTTTCCTTTGTCCTTCATCTGCTCCCGTTAGGGGTTGCACATTCGACTTGGCGGGGTTTTACACTGGATGCCTTAACGCAACCCTCCCATTTATCTGGGCTTGGGACCGGCACTAAGGCTGCAACCTAATCACTGGGATTTTATGTTTCATTTAGACTCACCAATCCATCTAATGTACATGTTTTTGGACAGTGGGAGACACCCGGAGTACCCAGGGGAAACCCACACAGGCATGGAGAGAACATGCAAACTCCGCATAGAAGGACCCTCGACCTTCTCGTTGTGAGGCGACAGTGCTAACCCCTACGCTACCGTGCCACCCTAGAACTGAAATCCTAATAATGGGTAAAATTGGGTGAAACCCTAACTCTGATACAGAATGAGTCAGGACACTGTTGGCTTTCAGTGGGAGACTGTAATTAGCTCTAGTTCTTGTCTGGGTTGGGATAACCATAGAACATTTTTTGAGTGGTTGTAGAGAACATCCTCTAATTTTAGATGCTGATAAACAACACTCGGGGCACAAAGAGTTGTCTTTTTAATTTTTTGGGCTGAGTCGGAACTAAAAAAAACCTACAGGGTCATAAAACCCACCACTCTGGAAGGTGACATTGCAAAGAAAACTTAATGCTAAACATAAGTACCTGAAAGACAGAAAGAACTTTTTTGTGTGTGTGTGTCAGAGTCCAATAGAGCTGTTGGGTATTAGCTTAAAAGGAATGCTATAGACCAGTACTCGGTCCAAACTCGGTCCTGAGAAATCCGGTCTGCTAAAAGTTCATTAATGATCTGTTAATATTACGGAATTCGAACTACACAGATGACACGCTTTACTTTCCCATATGGTCAGGGTCGTGTTGGAAACAGTGACGAGGCATTTTTCAAGTGATTTTTTTTACTTATTGCACTCTGCTGTGATGTGACGTAATAGGTGAATATTAACATGGCAGATCTATTCATTCATCTTCTAACCCACTTATTCCCTAATTTAGGGTCTGCTAATGCCTATCCCCGCGCACATAGGGCATAGTGACTGTCTAAGCACTACGACCCTTAACCTAATTTAGAAATGTGTGATTATGCAGGCACCTGTGGCGGGAGCCCCACGTGGCACAGCCTTCATCACTGTCGCAGTCAATCTGAGGTTGGATGGGGCTAAGACAGGGATAGGGACCCAGGGAAATGGAGTCTTCGGGGGAGGCACTTGGAGAGTCAGCCATGCCTTCAGATGCGGCGTAACCTTGATCAGCCAAGCTTTCATTGCTACAGACGGATGCCGTCTCAGCTTCCTGCTCGGTTGCTTGCAGCCAGACTACAATAAAATGGAGAACTGTTAATCAGAATATCAGTATTTCTTAATTGTCAAACATTTAATCCCAGCTGTAAACCCAAGTTTATGCTGTGGTGGATTCAGGATTTGTTTATTACTAGTCAGACACGACATTCCATAGAGAATAGTGTTAGGTCATAACGTACATGTTTTGGGGAGAACATGTAATGAACACTGGCGGGAATCAAACCCACCGTACTTACAATATTGACTAGTGTATACCTAGATTATAAAATATTCATTATTATTATTATTGAGTTATAGGTTTAGCTTCGTTTAGAAGGAAACAAAGACACCGGAAAAGAAAACCCGTGAGTGTTGAAATCTGAGGCGGTTCGAGCTTTAGTCATAGGCAGAGTATTAAAGATATTTTTCCCGCTATGGATATAAACTGCTGCTTTGGGAACTCGTTAAAAGTTATGAGCCATCCAGCTACAGCCATCCAGCTACAGCCATCCAGCTA
>JAOTRA010061627.1:0-15916 GCA_026260255.1 Pseudolaguvia tuberculata | reverse complement strand
CACACACACACACACACACACACACACACACACACACACACACACACACACACACACACACACACATATATATATGCACAAATATATAGTCACATAGCACAGTTATGGACTGGTGATATTTCATGACGGCGCTGTGGCATAGTGGTTAGCACATCACAGCAAGAAGGTACCGGATTTGATTCCCAGGCTAGAGATCTTTCTGGGTTTCCTCCAGGTACTCCAGTTTTCTCCCACAGTACAAAAAACCTGTACATTAGGTTGATTGGTGTTTCTAAATTGTCCATAGGAATGAATGTGTGTGTGAGTGGTTGTTCGTCTATGTGTAGCCCTGCAATGGACTGGTGACCTGTCCAGGGTGTACCTCTGCCTCTCGCCCTCTGTGCACTGGGATAGGCTCCGGCAAACTCCCGTGAGCCCGAATTAGGGAAAAAGGGGATAAGAAGATTTATGAATGAATGAATGAATGAATGAATGACTGTTATTTAATGAATTATTGTTTAACAGTAAGGACACATACATCTCAATGTTATTACGTAACACCTTTGTGTAATTAAGTAATAAAATGGGAGGGGTTTGTGTTATGATGTAATATTAAGAGAGAATTGTGTTATGGAGGTAATAAAAGGGTAGGGGACTGTTTTATGATGTAATATTATGGGGTGAGTTTGCGTTATGATGTAATATAATGGTTATATTTATCATATGTTGATTTAATCTAATGGGAGGATCATTAAGCTAAAATAACATTGAGTTAATTTCAGTAAATATTAACTGAAATGGCTATGAGGAAATTTTCTCATTCCAGAAGTTCCCCGAGATGAAAGGAAGGTTTGATCAGGTGGCGGTGATAACAGCAGGTTTACACTTGTTTAGTGTATCAGGGTAACAGAGCAAAGAGTCACACAGTTAAAATGAACAATTACACAGACAGCAGGAATTAATCACAACACTTTATCCTACTCCTATTAGCAAAACTGATGGATGGAGACAGACACCGTAGCAACATCTGCACCTTTGTGCAGTTTGTGTAATATAGTGTATTGGTGTGAGGTGTGTAGTGATTTTACGAGAGTGTGTATAGTGTGTAATATAGTGTGTTAGGTGTATAGTGTGTGTAATAGAGTGTGTGCAATGTGTAGTGATTGTACGAGCGTGTGAGGTGTGTAGTGTGTAATATATGTAATAGTGTGTGAGGTTTGTAGTTTGTGTAATAGAGTGTGTGATTTGTGTAGTGTATTTAATAGTGTGTGGTGTGTAGTTTGTGTAATAGAGTGTGTGATGTGTGAAGTGTTTGTATTAGTGTGTGAGTTGTGTAGTTTGTGTAAAAGTGTATGATGTGTGTAGTTTGTGTGTAACAAAGTGTGTGAGGTGTGTAGTTTGTGTAAAAGACTGTGAGATGAGTAGTGTGTGTAATAGAGTGTGTGAGGTGTGTAGTGATTGTACAAGAATGTGTGGGGTGTGTAGTGTATAATATAGTGTGCTAGGTGTGTAGTATGTAATATAGTGTGTGAGGTGAGTAGCGTGTGTAATAGAGTTTGTGAGATGTGTAGTGTTTGTAAGATAGTGTGTCTCAGACAATTGACACACACGTCTGAAATCTGGTGGACAGGTGTGGTTTCTATGTGGGTAAGGTGGTAGTATCCGGATTCAGAAAGGTATAAAATAGTGGTACAATGGGCGTGGCCTATACTGTGGGCATGACCTATACTGTGGGCGTGCCCTATGGTGTGGGCAAGCCCTGTGAGATGGATGTGCCCTATGATGTGGGCATACCCTGTGAGATGGAAGTGCCCTATGATGTGGGCATACCCTGTGAGATGGAAGTGCCCTATGATGTGGGCATACCCTGTGAGATGTGCGTTTGCGTGCGTTGTACATCAGAGGGCGGTATAAACACACATTAATACCACCGTGAGTCTATGATCATTTGGTTTAATTGAAGTGATAAGTGAATCTGTGTTTTAGTGAAATGGACTAAATCGCAGAGATTAATGAACACGCAATCTGCAGCAGGGTGTGAAAATTCAGTGTGTGTTTGTGTATGTGTATGTTTGTGTGCGTGTGTGTGACCTTTCCCTGAACTTATGTAACCGTTCAAAAGGACACACGGGGTCCACAGCTGGACCTGTAACTCTATAGATCACACACAACCAGTGCATAAACCCATGATGAACACACACACACACACAGTGTATTAGTGGTGTTTGTGTGGATTAATGGATTGGTGGTGTTAGTGTATAAGTGGTGTTTCGTGTACTGGTGGTGTTTAGTGTATGGGTGGTATTGGTGTATTGCTGGTGTATTGGTGTTGTTTGGTGTGTTGGTGGTGTTAGTGTATGGGTGGTTTTGGTGTATTGCTGGTGTTTTATGTATTGGAGGTCTTAGTGTATTGGTGTTGGTGTATTGATGGTGTTGGTATATTGGTGGTATTGGTGTATTGGTGGTCTTTGGTGTATTGTAGATTTTAGTGTATTGGTTTTAGTGCATTGTTGGTGTTGGTGTATTGGTGTTCTATGGTGTAATGGTGGTGTTTGATGTATTGGTGGTATCGGATAGGGGATAGGGGTTAGGGGATAGGGGTCAGTGGTTATGGGATAGGGGATAGGGGATATGGGATAGAAATTACAGGATAGGGGATAGTGGTTACCACCACCAAAAGGTTTGTTCCTCCCTACAGATGTTAGAATACAGATGGGATAGGTTTAGTTCCAAATGTTTGGTTCATTGTTTTTTAATGAATTATAGAGTTCCAGATGTTGACTTTGATTTGTGAAGTAATTTAAATGCGTTTGAATGAAAGTTTGAATGAAACTCGTGTGTTTATCATACACATGGGAAGTGCTAGCCTAGTCGTTAAGGTGTTGGACTAATACCAGAAACATCGGGGTTCGAATCCCACTTCTACCAAGCAACCACGGTAGGCCCTTGAGCAAGACCCTTACCCTTAAATTGACCCTTACCCTTAAAAAAGAGGCGTGTGTCAAAATGCCAACTGTAACTGTATTACTTTCGTATCCTAATCGTATTTACGACCCCTAATTTGCACATTCATGAATGTGCCGTGACGTCATCGCGCGTGCTGGAGAAGGGCTGGAAAAGGAGAGAGCGCGCGAGTAAAGATCTGCGTCGCTGTGAGCTCCGCAGATCGCCAAAGAGTAGCGCGTTTTTACTCCTCCGGTTATTACTTACGTTTCCGCGCATTATTTTATTCGTTATTATTAATTTATTTAGTGTATTTTTATGCTGCGCGCGAGCCTCGTGAAGTGTACAGAAAACGGGGCTTTCTCCTAGTGCAGCGGAGGAATTAAACCGTAAAGCGGAGGAAGCTGCTGCTAAAGGTGGAGCTGCTGGGATGAAGGATAAAGCGGGAAAATCCTGAGGTAAAAAGCACAAACCGTCAGAGAAAATCACCGGCCTTCGTTTCCTACACGCATTAAACATGAATTCCACCCGTTATTGGGTTACACAGACTGCAGAAATTACCTGTCACCTTCATCATCATCATCATCTTCAACCTGATCATCTGATCACAGTCACGCTGAAATCGCACCGGATCTAATCAGACCTGATCTTCTCCACTGATCGGATCTCTTGGGCGGACCGGACCGAACCGGATCTCCTCTCGTAGCTTTGCATTAACAGATCTGTCGCTGTTCAATGGCTGCTGCTCGGAGGATTAGGACACTGCTGACGGTGAACATTCTGGTGTTCGTCGGGATCGTGCTGTTCTCGGTTTACTGCCGGATCCAGGACCGGTCTGAGGAGCTCGTGCAGCTCGGGAGGTCAGCGGAGGCGCGCGCCCGGACCCGACACGGCGACTCGGACCGGCAGTCCATCTTACAGAGACTGGAGAAGCTCGAGGACGTGGTGTACAACCAGCTTAACGGTACGCGCGTGTCTTCACATCCCGTCACACACCGTTAGGCACTTTAATTCCACTTCCGGTCCAGGGGCAGAATCTGAATCTGTCCATCTTGCGGTGAGGTGAGAACCTTTGTCACACTTCCCACTCGATCACTGATTCTCACTCGATCCATTTTTCAGGTGGATTATTGAGGAGTAGGGCAGCGCGGTGGTGTTGTGGTTAGCATGGTCGCCTCACTACAAGAAGATCCTGGGCTCGGTTACATGGTCGGGGATATTTCTGTGCGTGTATTTCTTTGCATGTTCTCCCCGCACTTGTGGGGGTTCCTCCGGGTAATCCGGTTTCCTCCAACAGTCTATAAACATTAGGTCGATTGGTGATTCTAAATTGCCTGTAACAGTGAGTGAGTGTGTGTAGTTGTTCATCTGTGCTTGCCCTGCGAAGGACTGTGCAGCAGACCCCGAATTACGGAATAAGCTGCCAAGAAGATAAATGAATTAATAAATAAAACTTTGCGTTCTTTTTTAAAAAAAAAATCTTTAAGATCTGGTGACACAGTAAACACGTGTCCTTCACCTGATCAGACCGCAGATCTGTTCCCGTCCTTTTGTTTTATTTACTCACACACTGGCTGTGGTTTTGATCCACATTACCCACAATTCCTTTATTGTGTGTCCTCATTACTCATAGGGATCTCAGGGCTTCTGATCAAGGCCCCAAACCCCTGTTCACTCATTTGTAAAAATAAATAAGGCATCCTGTAAAAAGTAGTACGTCTTTTCTCAGCACTGTAATGGTGCAGTAGTGGTAGTGCAATATTGGTTCACTCACTGAGACGGAGGAAACCCGCTCAGTTCCTCACAGACAAAACCTGAAGCTTGAAAAATAAAGACGTTAGCAATGTATTTGATCAGTTTTTTGGTTAACATACACAAACACACACAATCTAGGTACCAGCAATAATTGAATCAAAGCTTTAATATAATTATTGTAAGTGTAGAAACCCTGGATGGACATGATAAGGTTAGATACAAGACATTTATAGTCAGTAGAGGTCAGTACTGGTCAGTACTGGTAACCCGAGCCTACAATCAAGATTTCAATTGGTGGTCCAAAGTCTTACTCACTGAACTGGTAGATCCCAGTGGTGGAACCCTGTGGTAGAACCCGGTGGTCAAACCTGGTGGTGGAACAGATCTGAATGAGAAGATTGAATGATGACGTTAAAGCAGCAGCGTTTATTAATAATATACCTTTGAATATTTATCCACACACAGTCTTACACACAGTCACACACACAGTCTTACACACAGTCACACAAACGGTCTTGCACACAGTCTTACAAACAGTCACACACACACACACACACACACAGTCACACAAACAATCTGTCACGCCCTCCCTCTGTAACAGACGCCTCTATTCTCGTGCTCTATTCTTTGCCGGATCATCACTCTTTTTGGAGTTTATTTCCAAGTTTGCTGTTCTGACCTCATGTTAAGCCTCGTTATGTCATGTCACGTCATGTCGAGTCATGTCTTGTAAGTTCTAGAAAATCTCAATCTCTTGTTTTGTTTCTTGTTTTTCTTTTTTATGGACAATAAAATCGCCAATACTGAGTGTGAGTGCGCTTGATCATGTCTGGATTTAAGTTTCCTCCTTTACCCGAACCTGAGAAGATAGTCGAGCCTCTTGGTCTTGCCCATATGTGACAGAATGATCCGACCAGACTCTCACCCAGCGGCAGCCCCTACCCATTACATTCCCGCAGAAGTTTGATGGCACTTTTAATCAGTGCGTTTCTTTTTTCTAAACCAAACCTACCCCACACCCAGAAGTAAGTATGGTCTGGTATTTTTGTGCCGAATGGGGAGGGCGCTAGACTGGGCGTTGTATTACTGGGACATGGCTCTGTGTCTAAAGGTCAAATATAGTGCAACCTCCTCACTATATTTGATTTCCTCACCCAGGAGGAGGCCTCCGCTTTCGTCGGTACTCCAGAGATGTGCCTGGCAGGGCTAGCTTTGAATGAGGAGCACTATCCCATCCCTGTGGTGGTCGGGGAGACCTTTCCTGTTCCTGTGGTGGTTGAGTTTTGTCTGCCTGTCCCTGGGGGCTTCGTTCTGTTCCCGTGGAGGCCTGGGGGCCATGTTCTGATCCTGTGGAGGCCTTTTGGCCTTGCTTTGATCCTGCCCCTCGTGAACTATGGATTGTTCATGGACCCGGACCCCCTCTGCCCTCTACGGTCTGAGTATTCTGTATTTATAGGTTGCCAGTTTGCATTGTGTCTAGTATTTAGTAGTTAGGTTTAGAAATATTATTGTTTCAGTCTGTCTCTTTATGTACCAGTATTGCTTGATTTTGCCTAGATTTTTTTATATATATTTTTTTTCTGTGATTCTCCTGATTTACTAGTGCAGGTTATGTACGTCAGCTCTTGTTATGTTTGTTTATTCCCTGTGTTGCTGTCTTTTTTCTTGCCAAGTCTCGGTTCCCTTTCCTCGTCCCTCGCCCTGTCTCTTTCCTTGTCCCTCACCCTGTCTTGCTCCTCATCCCTCACACTGTCTCTTTCTTCGTTCTTTGCTCTGTCTCTGTCCTCATCCCTTGCCCTGTCTCTCTCCTTGCCCCGCGCCCTGTTGGTTCTCTCTGTCTGGGTTCTCGTCCATCTCTCTGTCTCGGTTCTCGTCTCTGCTCTCTCGCCCCTGTCCCTCGCTCTCACTCTGTCTCAGTTTTTGCCCCTTTCCTGTCTCGGTTCTTGTCTCCGCTCTTGCCGCTCTCTCACGCTCTCTCGGTTCTCATCTCGTCCCTCGCTCTATCTTGGTTCTTGTCTCGGTCCTCGTCCCTCGATCTGTCCTTCTTTAGAGGTCTGCCCTAGGAGAATGTCAGGATTCGTTCATGGAGGGGGCTACTGTCACGCCCTATTCAAATAATTAACTTAGTGCGGTGGCATAGTGTTTAGCACAGTCGCCTCACAACAAGAAGGTCCCGGGTTCGAATCCTGTGCTAGGAAGTTTGCATGTTGCGTGCTTGTGTGGGTTTCCTCTTGTACCCTGGTTTCCCTTCACCATCCAAAAACGTATATTAGGTTGATTGGTGAGTCGAAATCACCGATAGGAGTGAATGTGTGCGTCCCTTCTGAATCAGAACGAGAGCCATCTGTTTTCCCAATAATTGCAGTTCTGTAGGCACTATTCGGCTGATCACAATGTTATAGTGAAAAGGGGGAGGATGGTGGAAAATAGGATTCATGTGAATTGGGACACACCCACAGTGGGCTGATGATCATGAATAGAATTCATGTGATTTGGGACAAACCCACAGTGGGCTGATGATATTGAATTGTACTAGTGTGATTTGGGACACACCCACAACAGGCTGATGATAGTGAGTAGTAGTAGTGGGATTTGGGACATACCGATAGCAGGCTGATGATGGTGAATAGGCTTCATGTGATTTGGGACACACCCACAGTGGGCTAATGATAGTGAATAGCAGTAGTGTATTTGGGACACACCCACAGTGGGCTTATGATAGTGAATATTAGTAGTGTGATTTGAGACACATCCACAGCAGGTTGATGATACTGAATAATAGTAGTAGTGTGATTTTGGACACACCCACAGCGGGCTAATGATAGTGAATAGCATTAGTGTGATAGGGACACTCCCACAGCAAGCTGATGATAGTAAATAGCATTAATTTGATAGGGAGACACCCACAGCATGCTGATGATAGTAAATAGTAATAGTGTGATTTGGGACATACCCATAGTGAATAGGCTTCATGTGATTTGGGACACACCCACAGTGGGCTGATAATAGTGAATAGCCCTAGTGTGATTTGGGACACACCAACTGCAGACTGATGCTAGTGAATAGTAATAGTGTGATTTGGGAAACACCCATAATGCACTTATAGGTCCATATTTGCTGTAAGCTGAAGCAGCTGTTCCAGTGACGTGTTGTAAATCAAGCTTGAACTTTAAAGTCTTTGATGTCCAGCTTACATGAATGTGATGGTCTGTTTATTAATTTGGGTATGAAATCTTAGCAGGGGTTACATCCGGGGTCATGGGTAGATCAGGGGTCAGGGGACAACTTGAGCTCATCCAAATCACAGACCAGCTATCTGTCTACCTTCTCCTAAAACACATCCAGGACACTTCCAACAGGACAAAAGGACATTCTAATCAGGCAGAAAGAATTAAACCTGCCCAGAGAAGACATTTCAAACCTTAAATCACTCACTGTCCTATTGTCTTTATACTGTCCTACTATATCTCACACTGTCCTACTGTCTCACACTGTGTTACTGTCTTGCACATTGTCCTACTATCTCTTACTGTCCTACTGTCTCTCCTACTGTTTTTCACTGCCCGGTCTCACAATGTCCTACTGTCTATCACACAGTGTCTCACACTAGCCTACGTTCGCTCACACTGTCTCTCACACTGTGCATATGTCCCTGCTACTGTCTATCCTATCAATGAAATCATGAAGATCCTTTTAAAACTTAAATCACTCTCACTGCCCTACTGTCTCTCACACTGTCCTACTGTCTCTCACTGTACTATCAAAGAAATCATAAAGATCCTTTCAAACCTTAAATCACACTCATTGTCCTATTGTCTCTCACACTGTCTTTCTGTCTCTCACACTGTCCTTCTGTCTCACACTGTCCTTTCAATAAAATCATGAAGATCCTTTCAAACCTTAATGCACACTCATTGTCTTACTGTCTCTCACACTGTCTTACTGTCTCTCACACTGTCTTACTGTCTCTCACACTGTCTTACTGTCTCTCACACGGTCCCTCTTACTGTCCAAATGTATCTCACTGTCCTTTCAATGAAATCATGAAGATACTTTCAAACCTTAAATCACTCACACTGTCTCTCACTGTCCTACTGTCTCTCACACTGTTCCTCTCACTGTCCTACTGTATCTCACACTGCCTAACTGTCTCTCACACTGTTCTAATGTCTCTTTCACTGTTCTACTGACCCTCACATTGTCCCTCTCATTGTTCTTCTGTCTCTCACACTGTCCCACTGTCTCTCACACTGCCCTACTATATCTTACACTGTCCTACTGTCTCACTGTAACACTGTCTCTCACACTTAACTACTATCTCTCACTGTCCTATCAATGGATTCATGAAGATCCTTTACATCTTAAATCACTGTCACTGTCCTATTGTTTCTCACACTGTCCTGTCTCTCACATTGTCCTACTGTCTCTCACGCTGTCCTTTCTTTTACACTGTCCTACTGTCTCACTGTCTCTCACACTGTCCTACGGACTCTCACACTGTCCTACTGTGTCTCACACTATCCTACAGTCTCACAATGTTCTACTGTCTCTCACACTGTCCTACTGTCTCTCACTCTCCCACTGTCTCTCCCACTCTACTACTGTCTATCACACGGTGTCTCACACTAGCCTACGGTCCTATTGTCTTTCACACTGTCCTACTGTCTCACACTGTCCTACGGTCTCACACTGGTCTATTGTCTCACACTGCCTCTCACTTTGTCCTACTGTCTCTCACTGTCCAACTATCTCTCATTGTCCTACTGTCTCCCTGTTCTACTGCCCCTCACACTGTCTATCACACTGTCTCTCTCACTGTCCTACTGTCTCTCTCACTGTCCTACTGTCTTTTTCACTGTTCTACTGTCTCTTACACCGTCCTACAGCCTTTTTCACTGTTCTACTGTTCTACTGTCTCTCTCACCGTCCTACGGTCTGTCCTACTGTCTCACACTGTCTCTCACACTGCCCTATTGTCTCTTACACGGTTCTACTGTCTCTCACTGTAACACTGTCTCTCACACTGTCCTGCTGTCTATCACACTCTCTTTCACACTGTCCTAATGTCTCTAACTGTCCTATCAATGAAATCACGAAGATCCTTTAAATCAGGAGTGGCCAACCAGTCAGACCAAGAGCCAAATTTTTACTGTGTTACCACAAAGAGCCACATCATACACACGGGCACACATGAACATCACCCACCCAATCACCCACCCTATCTTTTTGCACACACAAACTCTCAGTTCAAGCAAGTCCACAAACAAAAATGTATTAATTTACAATAGTAAAAAAATGCATCCATTATTGTTTCTTTCACATGTTCTGCCACTGGCTCTATCTTTAATAGCACAATATCACACAACCACTAGACACACACCGCATAAATATTACCAACTGAGGCATCTCTCATCTAATGAGACAATAAAATACTCACGTGCGCGAAGGTCAAAGTGTGGTGGGACAGTTGGACGTCTGATACCATGCGAGAGCTAAATTGACACTAATTTACTTAAATGATCTCAGCGTCTACTGGGAAATTTGGCGATATTTTCATCTTACTCATGCACATTCATTCATTCATTCATCTGCTTACCCGCTTATTCCCTGATTCGGGGTCACGGGGGTCTGCTGCGCCTATCCCAGCTCACATTGGGCAAGAGGCAGGGGGAACACACTGGACAAGTCTCCAGTCTATCTCAGACGCATGCACATGTTTGACAAAAATACCGTATTGAAGCGAATTAAAAAAACGTTGATATGAACGTAAGAGCCGCATGAGGCTCGGGAGCCACAGGTTGGCCACCCCTGCTTTAAATCTAATATCACTCCCACTGTCCTACATTTTCTCACACTTTCCTACTGTCTCCCACTGTCCTACAGTCTCTCCTTGTCCTACTGTCTCTTACACTGTCCTACGGTCTCTCTCACTGTCCTACTGTCTCACACTGGTCTACTGTCTCACACTGCCTCTCACTTTGTCCTACTGTCTCTCACTGTCCCACTGTCTCTCACACTTTCCTAGTGTCTCTCTCACTGTTCTACTGCCCCTCACACTGTTCTACTGTCTCTCTTACTGCCCTACTATGTCTCTTTGTCCTACTGTCTCTCACTGTCCTATCATGAAGATCCTTTAAACCTTAAATCACTCTCACTGTCCTATTGTTTCTCACACTGTCCTGTCTCTCACATTGTCCTACTGTCTCTCACGCTGTCCTTTCTTTCACACTGTCCTACTGTCTCACTGTCCTATCAATGAAATCATGAAGATCCTTTCACATCTTAAATCACCCATTGTCTCTCACGTTGTCTTATTGTCTCTCACACTGCCTAACTGTCTCTCACACTGTCCTACGGTCTCTCTTACTGCCCTACTATGTCTCTCTTTGTCCTACAGTCTCTCTCACACTGTTCTACTGTCTCTCACACTGTCCTACTGTCTCTCTCACTGCCCTACTATCTCTCTCACTGTCCTACTGTCTCTCACTGTCCTATCAATGAAATCATGAAGATCCTTTAAACCTTAAATCACTCTCACTGTCCTATTGTTTCTCACACTGTCCTGTCTCTCACATTGTCCTACTGTCTCTCACGCTGTCCTTTCTTTCACACTGTCCTACTGTCTCACTGTCTCTCACACTGTCCTACGGACTCTCACACGGACTCTCATACTGTCCTACTGTGTCTCACACTATCCTACAGTCTCACAATGTTCTACTGTCTCTCACACTGTCCTACTGTCTCTCACTCTCCCACTGTCTCTCCCACTCTTCTACTGTCTGTCACACGGTGTCTCACACTGTCTCTCTTACTGCCCTACTATCTCTCTCTTTGTCCTACTGTCCCTTACTGTCCTATGGTCTCTCTCACACTGGTCTACCATCTCACACTGTCCTACTGTCTCTCACACTGTTCTGTCTCCCTCACTGTCCTACTGTCTCACACTGCCCTACTGTCTCCTCACTGTTTTACTGTCTCACACGCTTCTACTGTCTCTCACACTGCCCTACTGTCTCTCACACTGTCCTGCTGTCTATCACACTCTCTTTCACACTGTCCTACTGTCTTTCACTGTCCTATCAATGAAATCACAAAGATCCTTTAAATCTTAAATCACTCTCACTGTCCTATTGTCTCTCCCACTGTCCTACAGTCTCTCATACTTACCTACTGTCTCACACTGTCCTGCTGTCTCTCACACTGTCCTACTGTCTCTCCCACTGTCCTACAGTCTCTCACACTTTCATACTGTCTCACACTGTCCTGCTGTCTCTCACACTGTCCTACTGTCTCTCCCACTGTCCTACTGTCTCTCACACTTTCATACTGTCTCACATTGTCCTGCTGTCTCTCACACTTTCATACTGTCTCACACTGGTCTACTGTCTCTCACACTACCTCTCACTGTCCCACGGTCTCTCACACTGTTCCACTGTCTCTCACACTGTCCTACTGTCTCTTACTGATCTACTATATCTCTTTGTCCTACTGTCTCTCTCACTGTCCGACTGTCTCACACTGGTCTACTGTCTCACACTGTCTCTCTCACTGTCCTACTGTCTCTCTCACTGCCCTACTATCTCTCTCTTTGTCCTACTGTCTCTCTCACTGTTCTACTGTCTCTCACTGTCCTATCAATGAAATCATGAAGATCCTTTAAATCTTAAATCACTCTCACTGTCCTATTGTCTTTCACACTGTTCTACTGTCTCTCACACAGTCCCTCTCACTGTCCTACGATCTCTCCCACTGTCTTACTGTCTCATACACTGTCCTACGGTGTCTCACACTGGTCTACTGTCTCACACTGCCTCTCACTTTGTCCTACTGTCTCTCACACTTTCCTACTTTCTCTCACACTGTCCTACTGCCTCTTTCACTGTTCTACTGCCACTCACACTGTCCCACTGTCTCACAGTGTCCTACTGTCTATCACAGTGTCTCTCACACTGTCCTACTGTCTCTCTCACTGTCCTACGGTCTCTCTCACTGTCCTACGGTCTCTCTCACTGTCCTACTGTCTCACACTGGTCTACTGTCTCACACTGCCTCTCACACTGTACTCTTCTTTTTTTTTCTTTTTTTTTTGAGTACACAGTGAACAGATGAATCAGCAGTGTTAAGCTTCAGGAGTCTTTGGAGGATCAAGCTAGAGTTTCTCTTGTTTATTAGTCAACACTTAAATTTTCCTCTGTCTGGGAAAACACTGCAGTCCGCAGAACACATACAACAGACAGGCGTATGGCCGAAACCCATCATATCCCACCCTGTCCTGTCCATTTGTACGGACTTGTTCATAACCTGAGAAAGAGAAAGAAAAGCTGGTTGCACAAAATTCATTTCCAAGATATGGTCGGTCTTTCAAAAAATTATTACAAACAACTTTAAACAACTGTCTCTGTTGGAGTAATACAATAGTGCAGTATAGTATAGTATAGTATAGTACAGTATAATAATGTGCAGTGGTGTACAGCAGCGTAGATTACAGTACAGCATAATAAAGTAGGGTAAAATGAAGTGTAAAAAATCACAGAATAGTCCATTGTAGTATAGTGCAGTAGAGTACAGTGTAATGAATTAGTGTAAAGTGCAGTAGAGTACACTATAGTAGAGCGCAATATAGTGCAGTAGAGTACAGTATAATAAAGTAGTGTAAAGTGCAGTGCAGTAGAGTACACAGTAGTAGAGCGCAGTAGAGTACACTGTAGTAGAGTAAGTATAGTGCAGTAGAGTACAGTATAATAAAGGAGGGTAAAGTGCAGTGCAGTACACTGTAGTAAAGTCCATTAGAGTACACTAGTATAGTGCAGTAGAGTACAGTATAATAAAGGAGGGTAAAGTGCAGCGCAGTAGAGTACACTGTAGTACAGCGCAGTAGAGTACACTGTAGTAGAGCGCAGTATTGTGCAGTAAAGTACCATTATAATAAAGTATTGTAAAGTACCGTACAGTAGAGTACACTGTAGTAGAGGCAGTGCAGTTGAATACAGTATAATGGATATACTGTATAGTAGAGTACAAAGCAATACACTATAGTAGAGTGAGTATAGTACAGTATAATAATGTACAGCAGAATATAGTATAGTAAAGTACAGTATAGTTTTCTGCCACCATAATTATTTTACAACTGTCCTTTAAGCTGAGTAAAAGATACCATAAGGATATGATGAGATGAGATGAGATGAGTTGTGAACAGAGTCTTGTGAACAGAGTTGTGTCTCATCTACTGTGGTTTTCTACTTTCACATTGCATCACTGGCTTCTTAGTCTTTCATTCTTCCGGGGTCTCTTAATCTCTGCTGCAGTCTCCTGTCTTCACTGCTTAGTAATGTTGTGTACCGTTGCCTCAGGACATCTCAAAACTTCTCAGCAGTCCAGATGTCGTGAGATCTCCTTAAATTCCTGCAGTATAATCCAAAATACAAAGTAATAGTCACATTCATTCAAAATACTCGAATGAGTCGAATTACTCAAATGATTCTGATTCTAAATCATCCCAATTCAATCGCTCATGCATCAGTTTCTCCTGTAATTTACGTACCCCTGTAATTTAAGCACTGATTAACGTCTATCAGCTCCTCCATCAATTTCTCCTGTAATTTATGTAGCCCTGTAATTTAAGCACTATCGTCTATCAACTCCTCTATCTGTTCCTCCATCAGCTCCTCCATCAGTTCCTCTGTCAGTTTCTCAATCAGTTCATCTATCAGCTCATCAGTTCCTCATGTAATTTAAGTACCCCTGTAATTTAAGCATTGAGACTAAATTAAAACATGTTTAAGTGACTGTTGTTATAGAAATGATACTACATCATTAACCTCTGCTCACTACTGACCAATCAGAGAGAAAATCCGTGTCCTGTGCGTTACATGCTTTCTTTCTTGTGTGCAGGAGTGTCGAAGGCGATTGGACTGCTGGAGGGTCCTGGAGGTTTGGGTCAGGGTGGAGCTGCAGCTACTCTTGGGGGAGAAAGTCCAGAAGGGGCAGGAAAATATGAAGAGTACGGCTACAATGGGCAGCTAAGCGAGCGCATCTCCCTCGACAGAAACATCCCAGACTACAGGCCCAAAAAGTGAGTGAAGTTTTATTCTTCTTCACACTGTTCATCGCTGTACATCAGCTTTTCTCACTCCGATACAGTTGCTCTTTTCTTACTCTGCTTCACCGGTTTCTCTTTTCTTACTCTGCTTCACCAGTTTCTCTTTTGTCGCTCCCTTCATCAATTTCTCTTATCTCACTCCTCTTCACCAGTTTCTCTTTTCTCACTCCACTTCATCCATTTCTCTTTTCTCTTTTCTCACTCCGCTTCATCAGTTTCTACAGTTTACAGCTTAGCATTTGGCAGACGCTCTTATCCAGAGCGACTTACATTTGGTCTCTTTTTTTTTTTTTTTTTTTTTACAACTGAGCAATTGTGGGTTAAGTGGTTGGTTGGTTGGTTGAGGTGGGAATTGAACCCCGGTCTTTTTGGTATTAGTCCAACACCTTAACCACTAGGCTACCACTTCCCACCCTTCCCACTACCAGTTTCTCTTTTCTCACTCTGCTTTATCAGTTTCTCTTTTCTCACTCCGGTTCACCAGTCTTGTTCATTCAATGTCTGGTTATTGTATTCTGGAGGTCAGTGTATAATCTGGTGTGAGGGGTTCAGAGGGTTCGGAGGGGTTCTGGTGGTCAGTGTATAGTCTGCTGTGAGGGGTTTGGAGGGGTACTGGTGGTCAGTGTATAGTCTGATGTAAGGCATTCGGACGCGTTCTGGCGGTCAGTGTATAGTCTGCTGTGATTGGTTCAGAGGGGTTTTGGTGGTCAGTGTATAGTTGGGTGTCAGGGTTTCGGAGGGTTCTGGTGGTCAGTGTATAGTCTGATGTGACTGGTTCAGAGGGGTTTTGGTGGTCAATGTATAGTCTGGTGTGAGGGGGTTTGTAGGGGTTCTGGTGGTCAGTGTATAGTCTGATGTGAGGGGTTCAGAGGGGTTCTGGTGGTCAGTGTATAGTCTGGTTTGAGGTGTTTGGAGAGTAAAGACAGGGTTCGAGAGCTGTGGTGGTTCTTCTGTTGTCCTGAACCTAAGATCTTTAACTGTTTATTAATATTTTATCGTTTAGATCAGGGGTGTCGAACTCCGTTCCTGGTGGGTCGGCGTCCTGCAGAGTTTCACTCCAACGCTAATCAAACACACCTGAACCAAATAATCAAGATCTTGCTAGGTATACTTGACATATAGAGGTAATTGTGTTGCGCC
>JAOTRA010061593.1:0-15925 GCA_026260255.1 Pseudolaguvia tuberculata | reverse complement strand
CCAGGGTGTACCCCTGCCTCTCGCCCTATGTGTGCTGGGATAGGCGCAGCAGACCCCCGTGACCCCGGATTCGGGATTAAGCGGGCAAGAAGATGAATGAATGAATGAACATGCCCCCTCCCACTCATCTTAAAGTTACGTTGCCGTTGTCGCTTATGTTAGAGCAGTTCTAACCAGTTTCAATTGCAAACTGACTACAGATAAGTAGAGTTCAATTCCCAGCACCACCAACTGATCCCACTGGACCTTTGTAATGGTGTGGACTGAATGCTGTACTTTCATGACTGCAGACGAACAGCTTCATCCATCCGACTGTAATTAGCCTTGAATCATTTCCTGAAGAGGCGAACCTGACTGGATGTACGGAGTGGTTTCTATGGCAACAACTTGGTTTTCATTGTCACCACTTTCTATCCTCATTCGCTTGTTGTTTACTTTAGTCCAGTTGTTCAGTTTTTATTCCTTGATTAATTTGCCCTTAAATGCCTCGGGTGTGGCAGTAAGTCAAATCTTGTTTGACTCTTGAAGATCAGATCTTTTGACAACTAATTTAGATTGTAATCCCAGAATAATACTGAGTCGCGACTCATGAGCAGTTACTCCTCAGATGGTATTCAGTTACTCAAAAACGTTCACAGATAAAACTATATTGAGCAAACGCCTTAGAGTACACGGTTCTGAGAACAGATGGTTTACCTCATAATTCTAACAGGCCAGTTCTGTGTGCTTCTGTTTGGGTTTTTTTTTCAGGACCAGGCTGCACTACCTCAGCAGATGAGTGTTTGAACGACTGCAATGCCCAGGGCCGTTGTGTTGATGGAAAGTGTGTGTGTTTCTCTGGATTTAGTGGACCTGATTGCAGCACAGCCGACTGCCCTAGTGATTGCAGCAATACGGGGAAGTGTGTGAATGGAAAGTGTGTTTGTGATCCCGGTTTTACTGGTCCAGACTGTTCGATTAAATCATGTCCCAATAATTGCAGCAAACAGGGAAGGTGTGTGAATGGGAAATGTGTTTGCAATGCAGGGTTCACTGGTCCAGACTGTTCAGAAAGGTCCTGTCGCAACAATTGCAACAACAAAGGCAGGTGTGTGAATGGAAGGTGTATATGTAAGGAAGGCTTTACAGGACCTGACTGTTCTGAAAGATCCTGTCCTAGCAATTGCAACAATAAAGGCAGGTGTGTGAATGGGAAGTGTGTGTGTGATACTGGATTCACAGGACCAGATTGTTCTGACCAGTCCTGCCCCGGCAATTGCAACAACAAAGGCAGGTGTGTGAACGGAATGTGTGTGTGTGACACCGGATTCACTGGACCAGACTGTTCTGAAAGGTCATGTCCTGGCAATTGCAACAACAAAGGCAGGTGTGTGAACGGAATGTGTGTTTGTGACACCGGATTCACAGGACCAGACTGTTCTGAAAGGTCCTGTCCTGGCAATTGTGATAACAAAGGCAGGTGTGTGAACGGAATGTGTGTTTGTGACACCGGATTCACAGGACTAGACTGTTCTGAAAGGTCTTGTCCTGGCAATTGCGATAACAAAGGCAGGTGTGTGAACGGAATGTGTGTGTGTGACACCGGATTCACTGGACCAGACTGTTCTGAAAGGTCCTGTCCTGGCAATTGCAATAACAAAGGCAGGTGTGTGAACGGAATGTGTGTGTGTGAACCTGGCTTCACTGGAACAGATTGCTCCACCAAGTCCTGCCCAGATAACTGCAACAACAGAGGAAGGTGTGTGAATGGGAAGTGTGTATGCAGTCCTGGTTTTGCTGAGCCGGATTGCAGTGAGTGTAAGGATGGATTTTCTGGACCAGACTGCCGAACAGGTAAGTTAAGCTATCCTCAGTTACATTCCCAATTACTTAAAATCTCAGTTTATTGAAATAGACATACTAAGAGGGACGAGCAGGAAGAAACCTGATAAAAGGACAAACAAATCAGCCACTTCAAATGAAAACTTAGAATCTGTTGTGTAATTGTGATGATCTCTGGCTTTAGTCCTAATGGCAGAGTAAGGTTAGGTTAAGGGTTGGGATAGTTCAGGCTGAAGGATTAGTCTCTATGTCCAGCACAAGGAGCAAGATCTGGACCCAAAAAACAAGGTACAATATACCAACAACAGAGACAGATTGATCAGGGGAAGAATTAGGTGCTGAGTATGAAGACCAGATATAGACCAGATTTTTGTATCTAGAGGTAAAAGGAGTAAACGTGAGTGCTTGGAATTATATTAGTCAAAATATTTAGAAGACAAGGAGGAACATCTGAGCTTTAGGTTAAGGAAAAGTATTTGGAGTGGATATCGGAGGAAAAGTAGAGTCTCAGAAGGTCGACACTAGTGAAATTTAAGCCTGATATATGGGCTTGAGGACAGTCTGGACTTCACCTATTGTGTAGACCCACCAATCCTATCTTTCATACAAGTATAAAAAAGGTTTTAACCTGTAAAAAGTCTTATATAGCAAAAAGAGCTTTAGATTTTGGGTTCAGGTGAAACAGACAGATGGAGAAGGAATAATAATGAAGACTTTTCTTCTGGAAAATCTTTAAGATCTGATTGAAAGCTGGAGAAGATTTAATGCCAGAAATTAAGGCCAGTTTAGGGAAATTAATAGTGGGCCAAAATTCCAGAGAAGAGCAATGTAATATTAGACATTAGAAAAGGATCAGTAAACAGAACTAAGAAAGTCAAGGTATGACATAAAATGAGCCAAAACAGGACCAGGAAAGGGAACTGTGTGTAGATGTAGTATCAGCAAGGGAAATACACCAACCTGGAAGCTGTTAGTGCATGTAAGCTAGCCAGAAATGTTGGATCAGGGTTATAGCTTACATTGGAGTTAATAGCTTTAAACTGTGATGAGGTGCCGATAAATCCAGAAGATTTCCAAAGACTTTAACTTCCACAAAGGTTCCAAAACGGGTTCAGTATAAAGAGTCATAACATTTTAGTATTACAAAGATCCAAGGTTTTTGCTGTTAACTGTTTACAGAAGATAATTACAGTATAATAGCTACTGATTGGTGGTAGATATACTGATCTGATTTCCTTTATCTGCAGCTTTGATCGCTGTGTCTCAACTCAGCACCAGAAACATCACGGAATCTTCAGTCACTCTCTTCTGGACCCAACCTATAGTGCAGTACGACACATACCTGATCACCTTCACCAGCGAGGTAAAGAACAAATGATTAATAGCTACGTCCCAAATTCACCAGCGTCATACTAACATAATGTTCCACGTCACTCTTCCTCTTGTGGTGGTATAGAAAACCTCTAGAAACAACCCTCTTGGGGTTTTTTTTTTGTCTCATACTTTTGGTTCACCGCAAACCACTTCCACTCACATGACCTTTCTTTTAAGAAACCACTGATGTGACCCACATGCAGCGTGTCTGCACCTGTCTGTGGGATTTAAGCATGTTAACTCCATAGTGGGACCTGCAGGATCTTTGCCGCAGGCACTACATTTCCATTAGTGTAAAAATTTCCTATGATTATTTTTGAGGCAGAACAGCAGCTTAACACCGTTGGTTCTCAGTAAGAAGGTCCCATTTTGTAGATGGAGTTTGTATGTTCTCTCCGTATTGCGTGGGTTTACTTCAGGTATTTCGGTTTTCTCCTGCAGTTCACAAACATGGATGATACATTGTTCGGGGAGATTTTCATTTTATATTTGTAATTTGCATTACATGTGATTTGGATGTTCTTTTGTGTCTTCCTGGTAATCTACAGTGATGTCACCTTGAATAAAACCTAACACCTTTGGGTCCCTGAATAAGGTCCTTTACCCCCAATTTCTCAGTTGCATAAAAGAGATTAATGTAAGTCTCTCTGAATAATGTCATCTACCAAAATATTGTAAAATTGTTTAAATTATAATGGAATGTTGTCCTTCTAGTACAGACACCTGGAAGTTCCTCTCTGGTTTCTGCAGGCATCATTCAGAGATCAGTGTGTGAATTTCTTCTTCTCTTATGTTCATCCAGTTTAGATGTTCATACCTGGGTTTTTTTATATTTCTGAGTGTATAAAGTTCCTCTGCACAGATAGTACCCCAGCAGGAGCGCCTCTGGGTCACGACACCATTTTTTTTACAACACCCTTCTGAGTTGGCACGATTGAAAATGAAAAAAAGAAAAGAAAAGAAAGAGTTTCCACCAGTCTAACATGTAGATTTATGAGCGGAAGAGACTTGGACATGGAGTAACAAGAGTTTGTTCTTGTTCTTTTTTTTCTAAAGATTGGGAACAGCTGCATTTTTTAAAGTTTTTTATTTAAAAAAAAAAACAACAACAACAAATACTATGTGTAAAATTTTATTAGAAATTGAATCGTTCTCACCCAGATTTTTCTCAGGATTATTATAAAAACAATGAATGAAATGTGGTTGTATGTTAATTAATGTTTAGTGAGCAAAAACATCATCAGCAACTACACCTGAATGTTTTCTTTTATCAACACTGACGTCTATTCCAAAAAGTATTGACACCCCCCCCCCCATCTCCCCCCATCCTGTCATTAAACTTTTCTACATGCTGTAGCGTTTATCCTGGAACTATAAAATAACTAAATACTTCACTGGGATCATAAGTTAGCATTTAGCTGCTAATAATATAATAATAATAATTAGGATAAAGTTTATAGTCAAATTTTATGACTTTCTTTTGTAGCCCAGCGGAATAACAGAGCTTTAATTCTGACCTTTTTAATTAATGGTCCACAAGACGATCATTCAATAAAGAAATGACCAAAAGTATTGGAACACATGCCCTTCCCATGGAAGTTTGTGGGGGTTTTTTCACTTCCTGTTCCAGATTGTTAGTCTCACGTTTTCTTCTATAATCTCCTCGGTTCTCATGTGCAGATTTTCCACTAGATTGGATCATGTGATTGTGTGGATTTGATCATTCCTTTCCAATAGTATGTGTGAGATCAGACAGTATTGTTGAGGTTTGGTGGTCTGGGGTTGAGTGCATTTTGGAGTCAGAATCAGGAATCAGAATAGGAAATGTTTTTCTCTTCCAACCAGCATATCTTCATGTAGAATAGTGGATTTGTGCACACAGTCATGCTGGAATAGGGTTCGAGTCTTACAGTTCTACTGGAGGAGGAGTAGAATGATACAGTATACAGAGTTGTTCTTGACACACTGATGTAGAGATGCCGGTGTTAGAAGATTTAGGGTTTCAAATCTTAACACCATTAAACTGCCCTTTTTGGGGGCCCCTGAGAAAGGACCTTAATCTTAAACTGTTCAGTTGGATAGAAATACAATAAGATACATTTAAGTCACATACAGAAATGTATATAATTTACAAGCGCCACTCGACAAAGTAGTAGCTCAGTTTAATTTACACCACTACCAAGCTGCCACTTCTGGACCCCTGAGCATAGCCCCGAATTCTGAACTGCTCAGCTGGATGAATAAGATAAATGTAAGTTACTCTGGACATCCGTTTAGTGCCAGAAATGAAAATGTCATAAAGAAAAAGTGCTTTTCCAGAGTTCTAGACAGGACTGAAAATTTGTGGTGGGTGTGTGTGGGGTGGTGGGTGTAAGGAGGGGGGTATGAGGCTTGGGGAAGGGGTAAGAGAACATTTTTATTTGCCCATAAAGAAAGAATTTAGCAATGGAAAAAATCCGTCATCCCTCTTTTCATATCAGAGTGAGAGAGAGAGAAAGACAGAGAGAGAGAGTTGATTTAGAGCTTCCAGACCACCAGTGCCATGCTGTGTGAGTGAAGTGTGTAATTATCGCTCTGCATTGGGTTCGGAACCCACATCGCTTTTAACTTTTATTCAGTCGTGCAGGACGGCGGACCACGTTGCCAGCGCCTCCGTTTAGAGTGACGTTCTGTGATGGAGGGGAATAAATTCTGAATTTATTATCATTCCGACCGCGGACGGCGTCACGTTAGCACCGACAGCTCAGAACGTGTTCCCACACCACCATAGAGGCCAGATCTCAGCATAAATCTGCTTTAGATCCCTTGAGATGTTCTACATGTCAGTCATGTTAAACACCAACATCTGTTTGATGATGGATTCCCACAGATCACAGCACCAACATCACAAACTGTTAGTGAAATGTCCATTTATTCCAAAACAAAAAATGCGAATGGAGGAAACTAGAAGCAGAAGGTTGCCAAAGTTGAAATTTCTGAATAGCTGTTGTCAGTGTGGACACCATTAGCCATTTCTACTGACAAGGAGGTTTAGCGTGTGTGTGTGTGTGTGTGTGTGTGTGTGTGTGTGTGTGTGTGTGTGTGTGTGTGTGTGTTTAATGCTGATGGTCTATTTACGAAGCTAATCTTTCATTAGCGTAATGTTTATATAATTAGCTGGAGGAGTTAATATAAACTATACAAATAACCAGCTGGTTTTAATAGCATTAGCAATATTGATTTGGTTTTGAATCGCTATCAGTGTCGATAATCCGTATGTTTCTGATCGATAACCGATATACAGAACCAGTTTGTTTATCTTGTGATTGTTTGAAACAGTCACAGGGACAAACAAAGACAATGGGACATGAATACATACCACCAACCAATGACAACAAGACAACGGGATCATGTGACAATCTTTACTGGAATCTGTTACAGGTTCTCTAATCAGAGAACCAAAAAAGAAGAGGAGCCCATATCCTAGAGTTTGAGATCATTTATTTTCCCACCAGCATGTGTCCCCAATGTGTGTGAGTTAATCTGACACAGGATGAATAACGTGGACTCCACACATTGAAGCTCTTATCTATATAAGGTATGACGTATCTGCTGCAGGAAACAAGACTCTCCTTACTTCTTGTCTCTATCCATCCAAGACTGTGTGGAGAGGTGTGTGGTGTGGACAATAGTTCCATAGTAAGTTCCTGGATGATCTTCTAATTCCACCCAGAGTCTCAACTACACATACCAGGGACACTTTACTGTCTCGTGGCCAGCTTCATACATCACATATATTACTCATATATCACAGTTTGAGGTAGAAGTGCCGTTGACGCAGTAGAGGTAGAGGACCTTGCTTAAGTGAGACATTCCCGGCCCTGTAGGTGTGTAAATAAAAGATCCTTTCAAAAAATGGTGATCCACCAATCTGTTTTTTTTTATTTTGTTGCACAGTGAAAATAAAGCAGATAGTTTTAACGAGAGCAACATTTATTCACATTATTTTATAGATTTAAGAAGTTAAGAGCTTAAGGGTCTTGCTCAGTGGCCCACTGGTAGCAGATTGGTGGATCATGACTTTAACACAGATGTTTATAAATAAGACATCCGGCTCTGTTTGATAGAGAAGGTTGGATCTGATGTTTGGAGGACAGAAGGAATAACAGGGTTTGGACCGGACTTCAGTACAGCTGAGGAATGAATTGGGACGGAAACATAAAGAGAAAGATTGAAAGAAGGTTTACCGCACCATAGAGAAAGACATTCCCAACAACAGACACATTCAGTAAGAGACGACCGAGTCACCCAAACCAGAAAGAGCTCATTTGTCCCTCCATGTAAATTAGGGCAGGGGTGGGTGTGAGAGTTTACCCAAAACAACAGAAGCGGGAGATGCAGAAATGAGTAAGTGTTTGCTGCAACAAGGAATAGATACAGATGTAGGACGTTTGTTGCTAAGGGAGGAGTAAACACCATTGGAAACATCGGCCTGGCCAGATAAATGACATCATCGGCCAACAGCTGGGATATGTGAACGGAAGAGAGCTGGAAATGTAAGGAATAACTAAAAGATTAGGAAGTGATCGGTTGAAAGACCTTCATGTTCACTGATAAACACCAACGAAGCATGCGGTCCAGAGTCAAGCTCTGGAGTGCCTCAAGGTGAACACCTGGGTACGCTTGCATTTATTCCAAAAGTAGAACCAGTGCTCCAGAATAACACCAGACTGGAGAACAAATTTTATAGCTGTATAACTTCCTGCCATGTGAATTTTCCAACGCAATAAATATAGACTGTTATCTTTCTTTTTTGCAGCGTTTGAGAAGGTTCTGAACTCAAACTTGAGTGCGATCATTACAGTGCTTCATGAACATTAGCATTCTTTTCAAGCCACTCGGCCAGGGTTCCTAACAGAATTGCTGTTATTATCCCAGTCCAGGAAACTGGGAACGGCTGAATATACTGAAATATACTGCTGGACGTTATCCTCCCATCTAAACGCGCAAATAGTCCAAACAAGATGTTTGTGAAGGAAAACAAAATGAGAATTTCTGAATATCACAGGATAGAATCAAAGCGCCACCTAGTGGGCACAATGTCTTAATACAGCAAGAACTACACGTTGCTTACCATCTTAGTAATGCAAATATGAATGCAGACCCTGCTACCAGGTCTTGGTAATGGGAAAGGTCGGCAGGTTGATGGGGTTGTTAGTCAGTGCAAAACTGAGGGTATAATGATATTTTTTAGAGACCGATGAAATCTTATATCAAGTCATGGTATTTGGTAGATAGTTCTTTATTGGTTATAAATATAAAAAAAGATGCATTTAATACACCAGAGTCATTAAGGAATCCACCAGAGGAACTAGCAAAATGTTGTAATTTATACCTTGCAGAAAGAAAGTGATCAGAAGATCACTGCCACAGTGAATGGAGATATCAGCACTTACACTCAGGTAGGCCTAGCACCTGGGCAGAAGTACACCGTGACCATCATTGGAGAAATAAATGGCAAGATGGGCACCAAGAGCACCACAACATTGCAAACATGTGAGTCTGAACAGTTAACTTGTTGTATGTAAATATTTTTTTTTACATTAGGACACATGGGGTTCTGCTCATGTAAAGACGAAGTTCTGAGATTAGCATCATGTTTTGCATTCTGAGATGCTTTTGCACACAACGGTTAAGAGTTTTAGTCCAGTCTGATTGTTCTGATGTTTTTTTATTGTATACATTGGTGGTAAACTATTGGTGGCCTAGTGGGTAAGCTGTTGAAATGGTGACAAAAAGCTTGTGGTTTCAATTGCCATTACCACAAACCTGTCTGTGCTGGGCCCCTGAGCAAAGCCCCCAACATAGATCTGCAGGGCTACAGGATTGGCTAACTGGATAATCACATGACTCTGCCAGTCTACAGATGAACTAGTACATCATTAAAACTACATAGATGAGCCTTAAAATGGGTCCAGTTCAATAGGGGGCTCCACTTCTTGTGTCAAAGTCAAACTATGACCCTAATATTATAAGAACGATATTTCTAGTTTGGGGGACAAAACAATAAGACTGGCATCCCTGTTCTTTTCAGTGATCTCTGGTCCCAAAAATCTTGAAGTTGTCAAGACGAGCACAACGTCTGTTATCGTCCAATGGGAGGAAGCGCAGGGGGAATTCGATCAGTATTTTCTCAATGTTTCACCAAATCAGACCACCGGATCCACCAAAGGTCAGGTGATGACATTGCCAGCTGGAAGAAACTCCGCCCAAATTGATGACTTGGAGCCCGGTTGTTTGTATGACATGTCTTTGGTGGCACTAAAAGATGGCACTCAGAGCCTCCCGGCAACCGCACAAGCGACTCCTGGTGAGTATAAAAGAGAATGAGTTGCAGTACATTTCTATAGTGTAACTTATATAATGTAAAAGTTCATGTAGGGTTGCATCAGATGGTGGTGACCTCATCCTTTTTTTTTTAACTTAAAACAGATCTTAAGTAAACAATAGAAAAACGTCAAGCTAATCATTGCTTTAATCCCACAGCCTGCGAGATCTGAAAAATATGTATTAATGTGACTGATCTTGTGCTAATATTGTATTATGTCACGGTTGCCAAATACATACTTCAAAAATCATTAATTTTGTTCACAAGGAAAATTCATCATTTTAATAGTATTATTTTAGTTAGCTTTTTAACATCTTCCAAATATTAAGTGTCCTCCAGGACAGGGTATAAAGAACTTGCCAGTTGGACCATCTCTGTCTAACACACACACATTAGTTGGCTTAACGAGCCGACTGAGCAATTCGGAGCAAATCTTAAAATCCCTCCTGGGGAAATCAAGGTCATTCTTAATGCCTGAAATTTTCATTAAGTGGGGAAAAAACTTCTGGAAATATGGCTTGTCCAAAGGCTTCTGTGGAAGTAAAGGAACCCCATCAGGAACCGGCCTGTTCAGAAGGAAATGATAATATTTTCCTTCTTTTTCTGACATGGTAATAATGACTCACTTTATTTTCATCTCAACAGATGGTCCAGACTTCACAAATGTCATCGTTTCCCTCCGGCTTTAATACGTTTTCTGTTTTGAACTTTAACCCCTCTCTCTCTCTCTCTCTCTCTCTCTCTCTCTCTCTCTCTCTCTCTCTCTCTCTCTCTCTCTCTCTCTCTTTCTCTCTCTCTTTCTTTCTTGATTAATTACAGGAAAATATTCAATATTCCAAAATATAAAATGGATGGAAAACGATTGAGGGGATGTGTAGCTTCTGTTCATTTGTTTAAAAAAAAAAAAACCGGACTAAACTGAATTTTGCTGGCATACTAAAAGAAAGAAAGAAAGAAAGAAAGAAAGAAAGAAAGAAAGAAAGAAAGAAAGGAAGTTTATAAGGTTATTTATAAGGTCTGACAGTTTTCACTAGCATTTGATGTCCTAAAATGACAAATACTCCATCAAAAACCCGCATCTAGTTTCTCTTGTTTAGTTTGGAAACCACTGAATGCAGAATGCAGCATTCACATCCCTTCATGTAATTTTGTTCTAATTGTTAAGTTCACCAGATTTTTTTCAGGACCTGGCACCAGAGACTGCAGAATGCTACAAAACCTTACATTAAAGCATGTTTATGGAATTTGTGACCATGTACACTGTGAACAGGTATAAATGCTGGACTGCCCGATCCTACTTCCAGACCCCATAGAGGATTAGGTGGAAAAATGGCTAATCTGAGACTAACCATCACCAATAAGGGTTCTTCTCCACAGGACCAGTCGAACATACAATCATCAAACCAACAACAAACAGACTTGGCAGGAATTGTTGTCAGACCAACTGTTATGACTGAGAGAAACCTCACAGCTTATGGTTTAAATGGTACAAAATATATTCGAAGAGTCTGGGAAGGTAGAAAGGTAACCTTAAATGGAGGATCGAATGGAAATACAGTGGCAAAAAACATGTCAGTCATAGTTGGTAATGTCAGTAGAAATTACATCTTGACAAATATCCCAGACAGGCTGGCGAGTTTTTCTGATGAGATCAAGCCATTAAATGGAAAAGGACCAAAGTTACATGATGGAAGATTTGAAGAAAACCCAATCAAAGAGCATTTAGCAGCAATGGCACAGGAGAAAAAGCAGTTGCTGGAAAACGGAACGACCCCATCACCCTCAATTCCTTTGGCCACAAATCAAGTCCACCCTTCTCTGGTGATATCTGAAACACAGAACCAAACAAATAAGGGACTGGAAACAGCAAAAGACAGGCACTATGCTAGGACCCCTCAACGTTTGCCTTCAACATTTAGATTTTCAGGTAGGAAAAAATTACCTGGTTCTACTACATCAATTTCCTCTGCAACCTCTTCACAAAGACCAGAATACAAAAATGCAGTTAAAGATGTACCCTCACATGAAAACTCTTACCAACCTGGAATGGAATTAGAAACTTTAAAAGTAAAGACGACAGTCTCCCAAGAATCACAATCTGACAATCAAGGCTTACTCAATAATTTTCCAGAAGGTGCCAAAGAGACGAAGAATACCAATATAGAAAATTTTTCAAAACACACACAGACAATCAATAAGACCTCACCACTGTACAATCGCACATCAAATGGTACATATTCTCGCCGACCCAACATCGGTCCATTCCAAAACCAGTCCAACCTCTCTGAGCACCCCTACCGGGGTCCTCTACGCAGTCCCTTGCTGCCAAGAGTCAACAACGCTGCCAAGAACATTATAGACCATGGACTCATGAGCAGACAAAGTGGCCTAAACTCCGACCAGACACCAGTATCTACACGACAGAGGAAAAACGGGACAGTCCACATATTTCCACGAAAGCCTCTTAATCAAAAAACACCAGACCTTAAAGATGAGAACACACCAGATGATAGAGTGAGCAAAAATGCAAGCAAAGGATCAGTTTTAGTAGCAGATAATGATAGAGATCCTAAATTTAATATGACCTCATGGACAGATAAGGTTCCCTTTAAAAGAACTGATACAATACAGCCTGATAGTGAAGGTTCAGACAACATTGTTGATCACATACCAAATAGAGACCATACCAAGGACAGTACTACCCGGAAAACCATTCCCCATTACACACGGGTATCTGGAATCTCTAGTGGCAGACACAATGCTTCAGATTTGAAGATTAGACCATTTATACAAAGAAGGAAAAACAATACAGTCATCAGACATCCAGCAAAGCTTCATACTGACATGAGTGTTAACTTAACCACCATTCATAGACCACCAAAGGATGGTAAGGAATCTCATATTGGTCTGCTTACTACATTAACAGAGGAACCTTCAGTTAATGGAGGTTCAGGAAACACCATTGAGCAAAACCCTGTGGTCACGGCCAGTGACCATGAATCAATAAGTGTTACCAGAGAACACCACATGCCCAAGTTCAACAAAGACAGAAACTCTACACTGCACATGGGCTACAATCAGAACATTAGATCAAGACTTGTACTAAGACGGAAAAATGGAACTTTAGTTAAATTTCAACCAAACCTTCCTACCCAAATTACACCAAACTCTACCAGCATAACCAACAGAGACAAACACCTGTCCATGGCCACAGAAGACCAGAATCCGCCCAGTGACATAACTAGAGAAGACAGCTTTATTATTAAACAACATATTAATCAAAATGTGCCACGTGAGACCACAGGTAGCACAAAAAACGTCCTTAGACCTAAATTTGTACCAAGAACCAACAGCAGTGTTCAACAAAAAACTTATGTAAAAAAAAAAACAGTCTCCACCACCATCCAGAGTACCCTAATAGATACAGAACCAAGTGTTAATAAAGCATCTAAAGAATCCGCAGAATCCACTGGTCAAACTGTTGATGAGGGGTCAGGTTCAGAAGGGGGAATTGATAGTATTAGCGATAAAAGTCAGATTGGTTTAACAACAAATTTTACAGCCATTTTTTCAATGAGAAAAAACAATGGAACACACGAAATGGAGTCGAAATCAAATCAAAACCTTCATGGTGACTCCAAACCAAGTTCAGTAAGTGGCACTACAAGGACCGCTATTCCTGAAAGCACCATAAATCGCAACTCTAGACCAATCATCCGTCGTCCAGCAAAGATTTTTCCTCAACTAAGAACAAACTCTACTAGGATTTATGGTAGAACAAAAGAAGGTAAAAGCGCTGTTAATGATCCAAAACATGGCTGGTCTTCAGTACTTCCTCTTGGAACCGATCAAGCAAACACCACATTTCCAGCTGTTTCAGAGAACAGCATTAGTCATGTTGAGATCCAGAATATCACCTCAAAAGGATTCCTTTTACTTTGGCGGGCACCAGAGGGAAAGTTCAAAAACTTTGTGATTAGAATCATGGAGGATCTTGATGGAAGGATAGATGAGGGTGATGGCAACCAACAGAAAGAACAAAAAGGAAAGACCAAAGGAAAGGAAACGACTCCTACTGTTCTGAAATCTGTAGGGAGGAACAGCAGTGATGATGGGGTTAGGAAGAAACTCAAGTTGCTTCCTGGTTCTGCTCGCTCACACTCTGTTACAGATCTCATCGCTCAGACAATTTACTCTGTGAGCCTTTATGGAACAGGTCCTGGAGTCCGTTCTAATGTTCACACCTTCATCGTCGCAACAGGTACTCCAAATCTCAGATCCAGGATGCAGATTGTTGGTTATGTGCAGTGCTTTTATTGTCCCCTTGGCAGCTTTTAATCAAAGCTGCAGTTTATGCTCTCCCAGAAGCTTTGATTAAAGTTGTGGAACATCTTTTAAGATAGTCACACCATGTGACAGATCTGTTTTATGCTAACCCTGTGGTTTTGCTGTTCTGTGTTGTCTTGTACAGCAACAAAAAAAGCCTCATGTTTGAATTATATTCTACAGTTAGGGTCCAAAAACATTGGTCTACTGACGAGGGTGGAATTCCGAGAACCCCCAAGCTACCATGGCTGGGCTCTATTACTGAGGTGCTCAAACCTTAACTGATCAGATGAATATATAAAACTGAGATAGAAATGGGACTATAATTCAACACTGAGGTGGACTTTTGCTGTGTGTTTATGTGGTGTTGAAAGTTTTTTGGAAAAACTGGAAGAACAAGAGGAGAAATGAAACATGGAATTGATTTTCAAAATAATACAATTAAGGGAGGGCAGTTGACTTATCTGGCCATTGCTGTACTACACCACGATTTAAACTTTGTAACAAGAACATGTGATGGTGTCGGAGAGAATAACAGTTTTTCCTACCATGTCTGCTCACAGTGATTTCTTGTGTTGGCAGTGGTGGGTAAATGGGTAGTAGGGGCTTGAGTGGGCAGTGGTAGATCAAATAGGCAGTGGGAGTTTGTGTGGGCGGTCCAAGGTCAAATAGGCAGTAATGTCTTAAATGGTTTGTGAGGGTGTGAGTGTAATTAAGGGAACCAGGGTTCAAACCCCAATACAAATCCTTCACTTCTGGGTTTTGCCAGTTTTTCCTTCAACCCTCATACACCAGAGTGTCCGATTAATTCAGTCACATGTGCAGATGTGTCATGAATATCAAATGGACCAAAATGTTTTAACTGCTAACTTTTTGTTCATCCATCAAAAAGATGGCGAAAGTCACAGTATAATTTAAGCCAATCCGATAAGCGGCTGATGATTTGCTGATGATGCAATTGGATGCGATGTTGATATTCGTGAATGAATCGACACACAACAGCAAATTCTATCTGTATAATAATGAAATAACCGCCATCCTCATGATCATTTATTGCTAATTTGATCTTCTTTTACCCAGGATAAACTTACAGTCATCCATCCTCATTGACTCACTCGCAGCATTCACCCAAAATGCAGGGTAAGACTATTACTGGCCCCCCAACCTAACCCAACCAAACCATCCCAGTGCGACTCGAAAGATTGCTCGATTACCGCATCAGACAGTCTGGATGACATGATGTGTTTGACGAGTCAAGATCTGTGTCCCAATCCAACCTTGTTCACTTCCCTATGCTAGAGCGCTACCTTCAGGGCAGTACAGGTTTGATTGGAAGTCGCTGTGTATTTGAAGTTTAACCAATAAATAAAACTGTAACCGCACAGCGGTGGTCTATTGTGAATTTGCCATCCACTGAATGGTTTTTTATAATTAATTAAACGTTACATTTATAGTAAAATTAAATCCATTAAACAATTAGTTTATGTTATTTAATCAATTCATTTGTTTGTTTGTTTGTTTGTTTGTTTTTGTTGGCTTGGGTTTTTTTGGTCTATTTATTTATTTTGGTTGTTGTGTATTTTTATAAGAACTATTATTTAAGTACTATTATAATTTTTATTTTTATTTAGGTTTTTAATAAATGTTTAAGTTTAAGGCTTCTTACCAGCAGAGTTCTGAAGACTACAGTAAAGTTGACTTTTATCCTCACTCCTTTAAGGGGAAGTGAACAAAAGTGCATTAACTGTATTGGGACGCAACCCAAGATTTTTTTCGCTTTGATCTTTTTCTATCTTTAATTGGGAAGAATTTGATTCAACAAATATAAACACTTTTCTCTTCTTTCCATAACGACAAAATAATTTCACACCACTTCCTCCTCAGATTCTACATTTCCTCTTCATCTTCTTTCTCCTGCAGGATCAAACGTCCAGCATCATCATCATCACCATCACTGTAACGTCGTGTGTGTGTGTGTGTGTGTGTGTGTGTGTGTGTGTGTGTGTGTGTGTGTGTGTGTGTGTGTGTGTGTGTGTG